>CAJNDV010025669.1:0-14888 GCA_905221635.1 Symbiodinium sp. CCMP2456 | reverse complement strand
GACAAGTGGGAGACAAGTGGGTGACAAGTGGGAGACAAGTGGGAGACAAATGGGAGACAAGTGGGAGACAAATGAGTAGCGGTTTTTAGAGTAGTGCCGTGCGAAATCCAAATGAGCGTTAGAGAATCCTTTTCTATTAAGCAAATCAAGAACCCCTCAGCTAAAGCTGTTTGGGGAATAATGTCATCGAAACCCTAAACCCTAAACCCTAGACCCTAAACCCTAACCCTAAACCCTAAGCCCTAAACCCTAGACCCTAAACCCTAAACCCTAGACCCTAAACCCCAACCCTATACCCTAAACCCTAGACCCTAGACCCTAAACCATACACCCCAACAGGTTGTAAGAACCCGGTACCTCCAGGCAAGGTCCTAAGGTGCGCGGCCTCGAACCAACAGGGCTTCGGTAGCCGCGTCCTCTAAGGGTCCTAAGGGCCCGATAGTTAGGGCGTTTGGGGGTAGTGTAGGGTTTAGGGTGTAGGGGTTGAAGGGTTTAGGTAGTTTTGAGTGTAGGGTTTAGAGGTTTGGGGTTTAGGGTTTACGTAGTTAGATAGGTCGTTCTTTCTAGGCATCCGGTGCTGGTGCCCTTTCAGTCACAGCTGGAGGGAGCTACATGGAACTGCCAAAGACCCATATGTTATGTCCACGGGCTTCCTATATAGGCATATAGATATACTTGAAGGCCTAGCCTTAGACCGCTCTTCAACTCTAATCCTTGCACCCTGGGCAACCCTAAACACCCGGTCTACGAACCGATAACTGGCCAAGAACTCTCAACCCTAAGCCCTAAACCCTAAACCCTAAACCCTAAACCCTAAACCCAAATGCCGAGTCCCGAACCAAAACCACTAATGCGGCCCCTGAATCTTCTACCAAACCCGACGACCCCACCTCAACCGACTGTTTTTGGTCCCTGACGTCGGTATGAAGTTTAGGGTTTAGGGTTTAGGGTTTAGGGTTTAGGAAGCTACCCACAAGAGGCCCACACCCTAAACCCTACGTTCTAGCAGCTGAAGGCAAGGCCTAAACCAAGACATAGCTGCGAGGATCCGGCCCCTGCCGCCTATGTCGCAGCCGAGGCTGGCCCAAGCAGCAGTTCAGGGGGTGTTTAATGATTAGGGTCTGGTGTCTACGGGTTTAGGGGTTTGGGATTTAAGGGTTTAGGGGTATGTTATACTGTACTTGTATCAGCGACTATAAGTGAATACTGGCAGCAATATTCCGACGCTTCATACTAGGCTGTGCATAGCATGTTTTAAAGGTTTTGCCAGGGTGCTTGACGGCTTTTGGCAAGGGTCTGACTAAGAGCAATGATTTGTGTTTCTGATTAGACTCTTTCAGGCCGGTATACAGGTGCTACTAAGCAAGGGACGACTCGAAATATATTTCCTGGATGCTGGCTCTATTGCAGACAGGTGTTTTGAAGAACTACCATCTGGTCAGGTTATGATATGGGTCCAGGGATTCGTCAACAAACCCTATACTCCCTAAACCCTAAACCCTAGACTTTAAGCCCTAAACGCTAATTAGTGGGGTGCATGCCTTTAGTGTTAGGGTTGGGGGTTGAGGGTTTCCTTTTCTGGCGTGTGGGACCTTATCAGTGAGCGTGGTTATGGGGCTTGATCCCGAAACCCTAAACCGACGGTTTAGGGCTCAGAGTTTAGGGTTCAGGGTTTAGGGTTGTAGCGTTCTGGTGGGTGTATACAGGGCTCCACAGGAATGCGCGATTGTGTATATCGGGGTGTCTTGAGGGGGTTCTTGTCATAACGGCCCTGCTTCATCTAAGATGGAGGCCTTAATAATCACCTATACTATCTTGGGGGTTCCTTATTCTAAGTATAGTATAAGATACCCAAAACCCTATTCTAATTATTGAGGCCCCTACATTATGCCTTTTACATGCCCGCTGAGCTTGCGTAAACCTTGAGCCCTACACGCTGAACTTCAACACAAGCAGCCATAAACTCGATATCCCAAGCCCTAAACCCCAAACTCGAGATCCCAAACCCCTGTATAAGCCTTAAACTCGACATCCCAACACCTAAACCCGAAACTCGAAATTCCAAACCCTAAACCCTAAACTCGAAATCCCAAACCCAAAACCCTAAACTCGAAATCCCAAACCCTGAATCCGAGACTCGAAATCCCAAACCCTCAACCCGAAACTCGAAATCCCAAACCCTGTAGAAGCCCTAAACTCGACATCCCAAACCCTGAGCCCTAAACTCGACATCCCAAACCCTGAGCCCTAAACTCGAAATCCCAAACCCGAAGCCCTAAACAGCGTGAAACTGCAGGCTGGGTCTAGGGCTCAGAGAGTCTATAGCCCCAAGGATCCATGCCCCTTTAGGGTTTAGGGTTTAGGGGTTTAGGATTTGGGGTTTCGGGCTTTAGGGGTTTAGGGGATTCGGGTTTAGGGTTTAGGGTTTAGGGGTTTAGGGTTTGGGGTTTAGGGTTTAGGGGTTTAGGGTTTGGGGTTCAGGGGATTAGGGATTAGGGTTTAGGGGTTTAGGGGTTTAGCGGTTTAGGGTTGAGGGGTTTAGGGTGCAGTGTTTAGGGTTTAGGGTCTAGAACCCTAAACCCTAAACCCTAAACCCTAAACCCTAAACCCTAAACCCTGAACCCTAAACCCTAAACCCTAAACCCTAAACCCTAAACCCTAAGACGCTTGAAGGGGATCCTTCTGAACTCTACTTGCGGCTCTCTTAAAGGGGACCTTAAGGAGAGGGTCTACATCCCCCAAAAAGTCCCCCTAACCCTAACTCCTACTTTAGGGTTTAGGGGCTTTGGCTTTAGGGTTTAGGGTTTAGGGTTTGGGGTTTAGGGTTTAGGGGCTTAGGGTAATACATACTTAGGGCCTTAAAGGGGTTCTATATTACTGGTTTCTGGAGTACCATACTTTGCTACATTTTGTTTTGGCCTGTTCCATGAGGGACCTGCTAAGACATGAATGTTTATACTTTTTTCTCCCTGGTTACTTCAAAGCACAGATTGGGTACGTTGAGGCCTATACATATATGGGTAGTTCTCTAAATTAGGGTCCCGTCTAGGGTTATTTTTATAAGGGTGCCGTACTATGTTGGGGACCTAAAAAGGGACCCTGATTTAGAGAACTACCCATATACTATATATTAAATATACCAGGTCTACTAGGTATCGATTTGAGACCGTTTTGATGGGCCCTTATTGCTTAGCATAGAACCCACACCAAGACATGAATAATGTTGGGAACGGCTGAAACCTTAAACTTTAAAGCCACACCAAGACCCTAAACCCTAAACCCTAAACCCAGTATCGGTGCATGGAGTCTTGGGGTGGGGATCGCGAGGAAGCCGGGACCTAGTTTGGAGATAAACCGGCGTCTGCAGATTTATGCGTTGCTTCTCCTTCAAGCCCTTAGAAAGTTGTAGCCCGTAGTACTTTAGTATAGTAGATAGTATAGTTGTAGTATAGATATAGCATCGTCAGTATAATTATAGTATAGGTGTTTATATGTTTCATGTTATATATTATATTCCGAAGCTTTAGTCAGTACATGCACCTTCATGCATAAAGTCCCATGACCCATACAGCTTCACGTGTGGAAGGAATCTTTGAAGGAACCCTTGAAGTGGGTTCGGATCGACTGAGGTTTTGGATCAAGGATGATTAAATGATTAAGGCATTGGCAGTGTCCCTGGGGGTCCACCTGCCCCAAACCTCTTAAGCAACCGGCTTATACAGTTGAGCACGAATGATACTGAACACCGAGCTCTGCACCTTTCCCTCTTGAATACTGAAATTCAGCACGAAAGCATCACCCTCAACCTCGCTTAGAGTCGTTGACAGAAATGAAGTTCTAAACTAACTAAGCTTGGTGAAAGCATGGAATGTCACACTGTAAATCGAAATCACCACACGTGTGGCGGCCGTACAGGGTGATGGCTGAACGAGCATCCCGCACCTCTTTTGTGCTGCTTGGCCTCAAGCCCTCCGCAGGCTGAGGCTGTATTCTGCACGTGTAGGTTTTGATACGTGTACGTTTTTGCTTAAGTTAGCTTTGCAATCTGATACCCCTCAGGCGAAGCTCGAGAATGCCAACGCTCATTCCGCGACAGAGTTTGAACTTCGAGAGAAGTTTAGCCTCGCGAAAGTTAGTGTTGGGGAACAAGGTGCGGACAAGCAGCACGTCGGGCGTTCGGTTTTGTGTTTCGCAAGTTCATCGCATGTTGAACTTGAGATTTAAAGGTGCCTGGCACACCTTCTTGGACCCTGGACAAATGCATCGTGCACGTTGTATTACTGCTTGCTTGCTCATCGTTTGCTTGCGAAGACATCTTGCAGCGAGAATGTACGCCGCTAATCCGTGGGCATGCGATTGTACCGCCGGAAGTTTTACGCTTGCCGCGTAGGCTACACACAAGCATAGGCTGTCGGCTCGGCAGTAGCCAGAAACTCGCGCATCAATCTTTTCTCACGATGCTAAAGCTTCAAGCTTTTCAACAGTTTTTTGTCGTTTACTAGACAGTCCTTGCATGACCACGAGGTTAGATCTTTCATTCTGCTAGGTTCAGAACTGTGCAGCAGAGCGGCACCAAAAAAGGGTGTCATTTAATTTAAATTCCAGGCTTAGACGCATCCCCTCATCCACCATGCATCCTCAACCATTAAGTCTGGGCCGTTTACATGCTAGATTGTGAAACTTTTCAAGACCTTAAAGCCCTGAAACCGGAAACCCGAAACCCTGAGGTTCGACCCTTAAACTCAAAACCGCTTTAACTCTTCGGCCCCAGAATCCAACCTGAAACCCTCCAGCCAATCTGTTTTAAACTTGTAACCTTGCAGCCCGACACTCTTCGTAGGGCTTAGGTTGTCGGGTTGCTTCGGGAGTGCGGTATAACTCGGTTTTAGGGTGTCCCACGGATTATAAGCTGCAAGGTTTACCTATGTACTTATTCTAAGTTAGCCTTCCAACCTATGTGGTTAGGGTTACGTGAGCCCAAAACCTCCAGCTCGTCGGCTCGTTAGCGTGTATAGCATTATCTACAAGATACAAGTTCAGGGCCTCTAGGCGTCAAGTCGAGGGTATAAATAAAAGGTGTAGTATCCCCTAAACCCAAAACTGCAAACAGAAGCCTTGGCCCTAAACCGGGCAGACACCGGGAAGTTGCCAGTCTCGATCATCAGGTCTCAGGATTGTTAGGAGCACCGTCAACATGTTCGGTGTCTTGGAACCGAGAGTTCAACAATTTCGAACCACCACAACCCAACCCTTGATCCTAATTCCCAAAATCCGAAACCGTCGATTACGGCAATCATGGCGTGGTGTGCCACCGCCACAAGCATTGATCCGGCGACGCGCGGATTGAACCGAAAGCACCAAAAGGCTGCAAGCATCAAGCACGGTCTGAAACCCTAAACCCCTAAAGGCCCTAAACCCTAATCCCTGAAAGCCCACACAAAAGGCTTGGGTCTTAGCTGTAGGGTTGAACCTTAGATCGAAACCTGAAGGACCCAAAGCCTAAGACCCCAAACCCTAATATAAAAACCTGAACATTTACCTACATTATCCCCTGGGTTCCTTAGTAGAATTATGCTATAAAGCAGCCCAAAACCTTTGTAACTATTATTCAGGCCCCTACATTACACCGTAAACCATAACCTTAAAGACCAGGCCCTCATGACTAAAACAAGTTTCCGGGGTATATTACCGTATCTAGATACAAGGAGATAAGATCACTGATGAACCCCACCACTATATTGCCCATAGCGCAAAGTTTTTACTCTTTTGGACTATAAGGTGGTCTCACATCCGTCATGGAACCGGCAAGTCCACGTCTTTCGGGCTACGGGTACATCCTCCTAAACCTCACTACTAGTAGAAACCTGTGCAATCCCTGCATAAATGTATTAGAATGTATCCCAAAAGCCCGATTCAAGACATTAAGCCACCGAGAATATGCCATTCCAGCAACCCTTATGCCAACCTGTTAAAGGAACCATTAAGCAGGAACCGTATTCCAATTCGCAAGACCCGTTTATAAAAGCGTTTTTGGAAGGCATCGGCTCCCCCTGGATCATCTTCGCGAGTGCCGATCTCGAGCAGGGGTTTAGGGTTTAGGGTTTAGGGCCAGTTGCCATGGTAGAGAAACCAGGTACCGATTTGCTCACGCCCTTTATTGTCTAGAATAGAACCCTGGCTAGTGTAAAGGCCCTGTAAATAAGTACCTATACTATTTTGGGGCCTCCTTATTATATTTATAGTATAATGGGCCCTAAAAGCCTATTCTAATTCTTACAGCCCCTGTATTTATGAAGAATTCTGCTCCGCTGTTGATCCGCAGAGGTTGTGGTTCAGGCGACATTCCGATGGCGGTTGACGGGCCTTTGGGTCTTCCTTACGTTGAACTTATGCTTATTCTTCTAAGTATTTTAGCTCTTGCAAGCATATAGCCTTGTAAAGTATGTATACATACGTTTATATTCATATGTATTCGGACAATAATTATAAAGGTGTAAGTAAGTATGTATGTATGTGTGTGTGTATGTATGTATGTATGTATGTATGTATGTATGTATGTATGTATGTATGTATGTATGTATGTATGGATGTATGGATGGATGTGTGTATATGTGTATGTATGTACGCACGTCTTACGTACGTATGACTGTATTTTTGTACGCACGCATAACTATTCTTTCGAGGGCCCTCAAGATTTGATTGCACCCGTCAACTAGGGCTGATGGCTTTGAATGACACCTGTGGCCCTTTCCAACTTTCTCCCAGTTCTAAACCTAAAGCCCTGCGCCCTGAACCCTATACTGTACAGCCCCTGCAGAATTCAAGCCGGAGAGTCCCTAAAACCCTTAACCCCAAACCCCTAAACCCTAAACCCTAAACCCCTAAACCCCTAAAACCCTAAACCCCAAAACCCTAAACCCTAAACCCCTAAACCCCAAACCCTAAAACCCTGAAGCCTACAAGCTGAAGAGGCCCGGACTCAGATCAGACCCCAAGTCATCCGCTCTTCCACGGGCTGCTGAGTTTTTTTTTGGGGGTGGGCTTGGGGTTTGGAGGCCGGACCTTAAACCTACGAAACCTACCGCTTTGGGGTTCCTTATTCTGGTTTCTAGTGGATAGTAGCAATATTACGAACCAAATCAAGATAGATAAAAGTTTTGGTTGCTCCTTTTTATCAATATATTACAATTTATCCCCGAAACCCTATTCCAATTATTAGGGCCCATAGATGAGTGCAGCTGAGAGCACCAGCTGTTGCCATGCCGCGATCCTCTTCCGATTCTTTGCTTCCCACAGCCCTTGCTGCTGAAGTTGCCCGTTTCATACAAAAGAAAAAGAGCAAAGACGGTTTTAATCAAAAACGATCCTTCCGGGGTTGAGTGCCTCTCAGCAGCTAGCGATTGGGGAGGAAGCAAGTAAGCTGCAGGTACCCAGAATGCTAAGCCCTAAACCCTAAACCCTACTCAGAATTTGCGGTTATCAGCCTGCTTGTTGAGTCCCTGGTTGTTCAAGCAGAGTCCTAAACTCTAAACCCTCAACCGTTTGAGCGTAAAACCTAAACTGCAGGCAGAAATGAAAGCCGAGGATTCAGAGACCACCCGAGACCCTAAGCCCTAAACCACCTGTCTGTACTTGGAGGTTCAGGGGTACTTAAAGGATCACGGGACTTAGCAACTGAGGCTATAAAGAAGGTAACTATACTTGTAACCCCAATCAGGATACTTATAATCCTATACTTGCCAAGTCTCAAGATCCTCCAAGTAGTTCTACGTGGGGGTTTGAGTTGGGCAACTATAACTGCAACGCATCTTTGGGGGGGCATGGCCCTACCTATAACTGCCCATGAACCTCCAAGTAAGGTCCTCGTGCGCTATGGGGAAGATCGTGAGACCGAGCCTGCATTGAAGGCGCCTGACTTGACGAAACCCTAAACCCTAAACCCTAAACCCTAAACCCTAAACCCTAAACCCAAACCCTACGGGTTTAGGGTTTGTGACGCATTGCACTCCTAAGCCGAGAACCAGCCACTGATTAGGGTTTAGGGTTTAGGGTCTTGTGATTTAGAATTCGGGGTTTAGGGTTTAGGGTTTAGGGTTCGGAGGCTTCGGACGGCTGCCATGAGCAGTCCGGGCATCGACAGACATCGTAGAAGGCATTCCATAGTCTGCGGGCTGTTCTGTGGCAGATGCTGTTGGCTCAGGGTTTCAAGGCTCATGGTTTAAACCCTAAACCCTAAACCCTGAACCCTAAAGTAGGCATTGAGCGACCGCCGAAACCTTATTGTACAATGTCCCTGGCACGCGTTAACATCCCAATAGTTCTGTCTGCCGACCCTAAACCTTAAACCCTCAAGCCTGAAACCAGAGAGCCTGCCAACCCTAAAGCCTGAATCCTCAGCCTCCTAACCCAAAGCCCTAAACCCTAAACCTTTTTACCCCAAGCCCCTATTTCCTAAACTCTAAGCCTTCAAACCCTAATTTCCTAAACCCTAAACCCTAAACCCTACACTCTAAACCCCAAACCCTAAACCCCAAACCTGAAACCCTGACCCCACGGAGGCCTACTGCCTTCCCTTTGCCAGCGGCTCTTCGGCTGTTTTCGCCCCATGGACAGAGGACCCCTTTTTCCCTCCAATCCCTAAACCCTAATGTAGGGATTTAGGGTTTAGGGTTTATACCTAGCCTTCTTATAAGTATAATATAATCGACCCCCAAAACCCTATTCTGATTATTAAGGCCCCTACATTGCCTGGACTGCTTGAAACCGTCCTGTTTAGGGCTCACACTTATGGTTTCCTTCAAAACAACCTGAAGAAGGATAGGCGATGTCGGGTCCAGGTCAAGCCTAAGCCGTCAACTCCTAAACCCTAAACCCTAAACCCTGAGCCAAGCCTAAAACGTAAACTCCTAAACCCCCACCTGAGCCCCAAACCCTCAACCTTACATCCTCCAAACTTCAGCTCGACATAATGTAGGGGCCTATAAATAATATTCTATTTTGGGGGGTTCCTTATTATAAGTAGACTATATTCGGCCCTCAAAGCCCTATGACAAGTATTACTTTATATATTATCTTATATTATATACTATTTTGGGGGTTCCTTATCATAAGACAACACTAATTGTTAAGGCCCCTATATGACCTTGAATCGGAAGCTTCCGGGTTTGGTGTTTAGGGTTTAGGGCTCAGGGTTTAGGGTTTGGGGTTTAGGGTTTAGGGTTCGGCTTTAGGTTTAGGGTTTAGGGTTTGGGGTTGAGGTTTAGGCTTGAGGGTTTGGGGTTTGGGGTTTAGGGTTTAGGGTTTAGGGTTTAGGGTTTAGGGTTTAGGGTTTAGGGTTGAAGGTGTAGGGCTTGGGGCACCCAGCGAGTCCAGTATCCAGACTTTGGAAATGAGACCTGCGCCTGGTGAAGCGTAGTACGTTTATCTGGGGCGAACTGTGCTTGATGATCGGGGGCCCCCTGAAGAGGTACATATCACATAAGGAAAGTTTGCAAGCGGCTTCTTGTTGTGAGGCGTTTTAACGCTTCAAGTCTCCCAATGAAGGT
The DNA here is from genome assembly GCA_905221635.1 of Symbiodinium sp. CCMP2456. Classification (NCBI taxonomy): domain Eukaryota; class Dinophyceae; order Suessiales; family Symbiodiniaceae; genus Symbiodinium; species Symbiodinium sp. CCMP2456. The sequence goes on along the minus strand of CAJNDV010025669.1, from coordinate 5,343 downwards.
TACGAAAGGACGTAACTGTAACTCTCTTTCCCTACGGTTTAGCAGCCGTTGCGCCTTAAATTAGTAGGTAGAACCCTAAACCCTAAACCCTAAACCCTAAACCCTAAACCCTAAACCCAGAAAGCTGTAGGTAGTTGGAGTCCCGCGATGTTGTTTTCCGGCAGTCGCATCGCATGCTCAGAACTCGCCGATGGACAGCGCTACATGAAGGATCATGGGGGGTTTAGGGTTTGGGGTTTAGGGTTCAGGGTTTAGGGTTCAGGGCTTAGGGTTCAGGGTTTAGGGTTTAGGGTGTTGGGGCCTTGACAAACTCAATTAGAATAGGGTGATGGTTTCTGTTCTACATAGCTAGGAACCCAAGGAATACTACTGACTTACACGGGTAGATAAAAAGGGATCATCAGGAGCTAGCTACATGGTAGGGCTATGCGTGGGACAAATAAAAAACATGAGCAGCTAGATCTCCCCATGGAATCTTGACACCAGCTACACCTACTCTAAACCCTAAACCCTAAGCCGCAAACCCTAAACCCTATGCAAGCATGCCCAAAAACCCTTTTCCCCAAATTGCTTCACACCCTAAACCCTAAACCCTAAACCCTAAACCCTAAACCCTAAACCGTAGCACAAAAGACAGCACTCTTACAGTCCCGGTCGCAGGCCAAAAGTCCTTCAAAGTGTGGCCCCCGAATGAGCTTTGACGCTGTCTATCCAGGGTTTAGGGTTTAGGGTTTAGGGTTTAGGGTTTAGGGTTTAGGGTTTAGGGTTTAGGGGATGAGCTTTGCCAGGACGAAACCGTCGAAGTCATTGCGGTGGTGCGAACCTCAGAAAGTTTCGGGTCTCGAGATTAGGATTAGGAGTTTCATTGACTTCCTAAGCCTTTCAACCCTAAACCCTGTTTAAAGGCAATACCTTCAACCACCGGAGCCCTACCAAAAACATTTGCCGAACCCTAAAGAGCCCCTGTACAACACCTGAGCAGATCCCTGACTGAGCCCTTTAACGCAACCGGAAGCAGCAAAGTGGACACACTAAACATCCCCAAACCCAAAATCCTAAACCCTAAACCGCTAAATCCTAAACCCTAAGCCCCAAACCCTAAACCCCTAAACCCCTAAACCCCTAAACCCCTAAACCCTAAACGCCTAAACCCTAAATAACCCTGAACCCCTCAACCCTAAATAACCCTAAACTCCTAAACCCCTAAACCCCGGTTGAATTTATGTGGCCCAAGGAGTTGCCTGGCCGTGGCAAAAGATCCGAGGAGGCGCCTGCTTGCGGTGAGGCATTCAGGGTTTAGGGTTTAGGGTTTAGGATAAAGTGTTTGGGGTGTTGGTCTCGGGTTTAGGGTAATTTTGAGGGTTTAGGATTGGGCTGTATGGATTGTGGGGCTTAAGAAGTATCTAGCCTAAGTTTAGGATTCGGGGTTTCGAGTTGTTGGTGCCACTTAGTGCAGAGTTTGCGGTTTAGGAGTTAGAGCTCGACATGGGGTAGTTTGTTTATGGCTTGGGTTCAGGATGTAAGGTGTACCAAGAGGCTCCACATATAGTACAATTATGGAATGAGGCTCCAAAAAACTATCCTCATTAAGGTTTTAGAGACCTAATTCCATAATGGTACTATATATGGAGCCTCTGGGACAATTCGGGCCTTAGAGGTGCGGAGCTGCAGATTCTGCAGGTCAGCAGGTTTTAGCCGGTTGCAGATCCAGCACCAGGACCACGACACCCTAAACCGTAAAACCCTAAAACCCTAAACCCTAAACCCCTAAACCCCTAAACCCCTAAACCCCTAAACCCTGAACCCTAAACCCTAAACCCTAAACCGTGTGGCTTTGAGCTTCGAGTCAGATTCAGGCTTACTCTCTATGCGGTGGCCAACCTCAAAAGTGTCGTCGTCTTCTCAAGTTACCCTTTGGATGTCCATCGCTGCACGCGATTCGCAACTTTTTTGAAGTTTGGTTTTGCTGGGCTTCCGCATATTGGTAGTTGTCTAAATTGGGGTCCCTTTTGGGGGCCATTTTACAAGGGTGCCGTACTTACTGTATTGGGGAGCTAAAAAGGGACCCGAATTTAGGGAACTACCCATATGTTTTTCAAGTTTCTTTGCAACCCCATTAGCGAACAGTGCATCGACATAGAAAGGCCCCCAACTAAAAAGCACGTCATCGTCATCGCCACAAGATTGCCCCTTCGAGAATTCGAGTGCTAGTTTTCGTGGAGCAAGCATGAGCTTCCCATGTCGGCCTGAATCAAACCACTAAACCCTAGACCCTAAACCCTAGACTCTAGACCCTAAACCCTCAAGTCCTAAAGCCCTAGACCCCAACAAAAACCCGAGACCTGAAACCCTAAACCCTAGACCCCCAAAAAGGGTTCAGGGTTTAGGGTTTCGGGAAACCCTAAACACCAGAGTCGAGAACAATACGAGAGTTGCACTAAACTGCAGTTTAGGGTTTAGGGTTTAGGGTTCAGGGTTTAGGGTTCAGGATGCGGAACTCCTGTAGAACCCCAAGCCCTCACTGTTAGAGCCCTAGTTCTTTATAGGGATCCTTAGGGCGGGTAGGGGGGGGAGGGGCAGGGGGCCTTGTTCCCTGTAGGAACGACTGGATAAGGCCTATTTTAGGAAGTGTAGTGCCCGATCCCCCTCTCCCTTACCCCCCATTGGGGTCCCTCTGAGTTCTCGCTCTCTTGAGCTTTTTTTGAAAACCCCAGACCCGGAAGGAGCTGTGACACAAGTCACGTTGTATCCACGCCCAAAGCTCCAAACTCAAACCATTTATGATTTGCGAGCTTGAAATTGAGGTGTTGGGTTTGACCTGTGCAATGTGGAAACCCAAATTGCAACACATTGCTACTTGTCTGAATTTTCGATTTTCCAATATCCCCCCGAAACCCTATGTCAATCGTTACGGCCCCGAGTTTCTAGTATGTTCAGACGGGAGGCCTGATGTCGTGGTTGCGGTAGATCCACATCAACTCCTTGAGAATCCTTGTCCCCAGGCTGTCCTAAAGCAACCCCTTCCCCCCCCCCTATACGGATCACCAGGGTAGAACCATCTAGGGATTACAGGGGGGTATTGTTATTGCTTGTTCATACCTTGATAGTAGAAGGCAAAAAATGGGAACATCGCTATCCTGATGCCTTTAAGGTATACAGTATAGGGAATCCTAGCACTCATCATCCTAAAACAATGTTCCCATTTTCTGGGGTTCATTCTATAAAACGCACGAAGCACTAAACCCTAAACCCTAAACCCTAAACCCTAAACTCTACCCTGCTTGCGGGGGTTTCAGCTGCTGGAGGCAATGCCGGCGGATGATGCAGGTGACGACGCCATGCTGCAGGCATGAAGCCCCGCATGAATCCTACCTATAGTCTCCACTGTAGTTCCTTTTTTTGGTTTAACCAAATATATATTAAGGGTTTTATAAGGTATCCCCAGAAAGGAACTACAATGGAGGCTATAGGTAGCCCTGAAGGTCTGCAGTGGAGCAAACTCGATCCTAAGACCTTAAGAACTGAACCGAACCCGAAAGCCCTAAGCCAAAAACTGTACAAGGCGGAAGACGTCGAACTTATAATGGTCACAGAATATATGTGGGGTGCTAGGCCCTTGAGCCTGTCGGGAGTCTAGGGCGTTGGGAGTAGAAATCAGGGCGTTAGGGTGTGAGGACTCTAGGGTTGAGGGCTTTACTTAACGGATCATGGGACTTAGTAACTGAGGTTATAAACAAGATAACTATACTTATAACCCCAATTAGGGTACTTATAACCAAGTCCCAAGATCCTCCAAGTAGGGCTTCAGGGTCTACGGTTTTGTCCTTCAACAGCCAGCGAAACCTAGATGCGGAGGCCCACCACAGACGCCAGGGTAAACCCCGAACCATAAGCCCTCAACTCCCCCCCTAACATAGATGAAGGCTAGACCCAGCATCATCCCCAAGCTCTACCTATAGTCTCCATTGTAGTTCCTTTTTTGGTTTAAGCAAAATATATATTAAGGGTTTTATAAGGTATCCCCAAAAAGGAACTCCAATGGAGACTATAGGTAGAATCCCAACTGATGAAGTGCAGAAGGGTTGTGGTCGAAGGGTTTGGAGTTTCGGATTCAGGTTTTGGTAGACTCGAACTACATATCAGTCCGTACATCACGACCCTACAACATTTTGGGTGCGAGGAATATAAAAGCCTGAACGATTACCAAGATTATTCTGCCGGGATCTCCATGATTTTCATGCGAAAATTTATCTTACGGCCCTATCTTAAACCCTTAGAGTGACCCTCAGAGAAACCTCCCTAAACCCTAAACCCCTAAACCCTAAGCCCTAAACCTTAAACCCTAAACCCTAAACCTAAACCCTTTTAAAGCTTGCACTTCCAGCCTTAGGGGTGCTGCCTTGTGAGTCCAGACCTTGAGACGCAGCAACTTCAAAGCCATAGAAAGTCAAATGATTAACTCTGGGTCTCTTTCTAAGATTAGGGTTTAGGGGTTTAGAGTTTAGGGTTTAGGGTTTAGGGGTTTAGGGTTTAGGGTTTAGGATTTAATTAGGGTTTAGGGTTTAGGGTGTAGTTTTAGGGAAGTATGGGCCCCTAATATGGACCCTTAGGTCTTGTAGGGGGTTTCCAGGGACCCTTAAGGGTACATACAGGGTATATAGTAGGTATATGAGGCTCCCAGGGGTAAGGGCCCATACTAGGGGCCCATGGCTCCAACCTTAGACTCTTGCTGGCCATCTCATATAGGGGCCTTTACAGTTGGAATAGGGTTTTTGTGGCCCACTACACTATAATTATAATAAGGAGCTCCCTAAATTAGTATTGATAATTATTTATGCGGATTAAAGGGTTGGGATGCTGGATTTAGAACAAATCGGGGTTTTGGGCTTCAAGGTTAGATCTTTATAGCCGCCACATCCCCAGCTAGGTCCCTCAGGCCCCAATGCCGCCAACTATGAGGCATTGATGCAAGACATCATGGCAGATCTCAGGGGGTGCCCATATGCACTGGTGCTCAGCATCATGGGGTTGAGTCTTGGTGGGACAGGGGAGCGCTTGCGGGGTTTGTATAGATGTGCGTAGAAAATAGTTCGAAATAGAAGGCGAGATATCGCTGGTAATGTCGTTGATGATGGCAGGCTAACCATCACCATCATCATCTTCATCATCATCATCATCTTCATAGTCATCGTCATCATCATCATCATGATCATCATCACCATCATCACCATCATCATCATCGTCATCGTCATCGTCATCGTCTTCGTCTTCGTCGTCGTCGTCGTCGTCATGTCATGTCACGGCATGTCATCATCTTCCCCACCATCACCACCATCACCATCA
>CAJNDV010025658.1:41483-59027 GCA_905221635.1 Symbiodinium sp. CCMP2456 | reverse complement strand
CCCCCCCCCCCCCCCCCCTCCCGGCGCCTGGCCGGAGCTGTCCATACGTTCAAAGTTCGCTGCTTTGCTTAACCTTGGGAGACTGGACCGCCGGACTCCGGACCGGCTTGGGAGTTTGCGTACCGGGCCCATGTTCTTCACATACATCTCAACATGAAATACTAAACATGAACATACATGTAAGTCCGTATATGCCAGGGTAGGTAGGCGGGTGGGTGGGTAGGTAGGTGGGCACGTCATTTAGTTTAGGCCTGGGGCTGTGCGCCCACATCTAGTGCAGGAGCTTGAGATACGACAGCTCTGCGATCCAAGACTTGAGGGATTGTTCAGGTAGATTGTTGGGACACATGGACAGACTAAACAAGCTCTTGCCGCGACATACTTTCGCAGTGGCATCCCAACAAACGGGCGAACAGAAGCGAGCGAACTGGTGGGTGGCATGACCTCTTTGGCTTTTATAGTGTCAGGTGGAAGTCGGCGTCTGTTGCATCTTCGTGTCTTGATGTTGGCCTTGTGGGATACAGTAGACCGATCAACAGCACCGCAGGGTTCGGCTGATACGGCACACGGGTGGGCCGGCGGTTGCGAGCTGAGCAGGGCGCATGATTCCACAGGTACTGTAGTATCGTGATTAGCAACCGAAGTTTTTCAACGAAAGCTTGATGAACTGGTAACCATCTCCGCTACTCTCCGGCTCTCAGCCTCAACCCGCCTCCTCGCCGCCACACGAGCAACCTCGAGGACGCCATATGTGCAAAACAGGTTCAGGTCTTTACGCATGTGCCAGGGGCAAGCTAGTCATGATGCATTTGCTGGACGAAGAGCTCCCGGAACCTCATTCCGATCGTTCGTCAGGTGTGCTGTTGAATGGCAGCCAGGTCACAAGAAAAAGCCTTCCATACATGTCCACATGAAGTCGTGACAATACAGGGAAATCTCGCAACTTCATCGATGCGCTCATCACAGCAGCATCATGGAAACCACGGATAGGAGGGAAGCTGAACGTGTTTGACGGAAGCTGTTCTGACCTGTCCTGCGTGCCGCCCACTGAAGTGGTATGTGAGCTTTAATTTGACAGCTGGCACTGCGCTGATCGCCACTCAGCGAGTGCAATCTGCGATAGGCCTCAAGCCTACATGCATCTATAAAGGATTTCTGGGGCCGAAACCGCATCCGTGCGAAGGATCGATGCCATTCTGTTGCCCGCGCCGAGCTGGAGCAGCAGCGGCAACGCACCACGACTGCAAGACTCTGCTTTGGAGTGCCGCTGAGCTGGTCTTCAACTGTGTTTCCACAGAAATTGTGCAGGGCGGGAGTGGACGGCCTTGAGTGCCGTCTATGTCTCGGAGACCGCCTCAGTCTTTGCAAGTAACTGCGGCTTCGATGATATCGTAAGACCGGGCTAAGGCCAGGGAGAAGAAGGTGAACTTATCGCCCCTTGCAGGCTCAGCTGCAAGTGTGTCCAGCGTGCGGTCACAACTTCTGGGCCCCTTCTGGGCCAGGGTCCATTCGGCAAGGAACAACAGTCTTGCGGCATCTGCAGACGCTGAAGGGGAAGCGGCACTGCAGTGTTGATTGGTAGTCTTCTTCGCATCGGCGAAATCCGGTCAGATCTTGCCATGGGCCATGGCATCCCATTAAGAGTAAGTTCGTCTTTGGTCATGATATCCACGATGCTTTCTGGCTTTGTGATGTCTACCATGGGAGATTGCTGTAGCCGCACGTTGCGATGCTTTGCTCAGTATAAATACGAACCACGCTTCGCTTCCATTTTGTTAGATGTGCTCTTTCCTTGCTTGTCTCTAATGTAATAAAATGAAGCGTATGCGTTCCTCTTTGTTTGTCTTACTTGCTTTAATTTCAATGCACAGACGAAGGAACGAACGCCAGAAGTCAGGCAAATGAGAAAACAAAGAGCCAAAAGACCTAGATTTAGTTAGAACAAAGCATCTTTTGGGAGCGCTTCGCTCCGTTCCTAATGTGAAGAGAGGAACGTAGTGAGGAATCAAACCTGTGTGTTGCTTTATTGAGTTCATACAAGTGAACAAAGTGAAAGCGTCACACACGCCCTTCATTATCTTCTTCTAGTTGAAAGGTTACCTGCTGTTGTGGTATATTTTAATAATCAAAGGAAAACAGGTGTAATGTAATGTAATGCGTGTTTCCTTTGCATCAAGTTAAAACACAGCCCCAGAAAACCATGAGTTAGTGACCGTTGACTGGTGAAACAAAGGGTAAAATATTATAATCTAGATTACACCGTATTTATCTGGGTCTTTTGGTGGCTAATTTCGTACACTCCGGGAATGAGCATAGTGAGTGAGAGCGTGAAATCAAACGGAACGAAATTAGTCTTTTTCCGGTGATTGTTCTGGTTTACATCTTTATACTTAAATAAGTTATAGTTGTAGGATCATTAAGTAAGTTACCTTTATAGATTACACCTACTTTTAATAAGGATTCTTACACCTAGTTCTTGCATACACTAGTTTCCTTGTTGAAATTAAAGGGAATGAAGACTGAAGCGTGCTTCTTCATTTTAACCTCAATGCACAAGCCTTTTGTTGTCTTGTGCTTTGACCTTTTTCACGTGTTTCACTTGTAAGAAGCTAAAGCGAAAGGGAAAACAAGGGGAACAGGCAACATACCCAAAATAATTAAACTAAGCCGCAATTAAATCATGCTCTAGTTAATTAATGTTCAGTTGAGTTTTTTTAGTCTTTTGTGTCTCTTGCGCTGTCTGGATGGCTTAAGAGTTACCACATGCCAAAGTGCAGACTGCGCAGCCCCGGGGGAAAGCACGCCCAGCCAGGTGCGCAGGCAGTATGCGCTGGGTGCACCGGGCATGCCCGGTGCCTGGGTGTTGCTGTGAGGGGAGCCTGGCCAAAGCTTGGCGACGAGGTCTTGACACATGGCGAGCTTCTGGGCAGAACCCGAAGGCGACCTGCATGAAGCCTCAGGGGCGATGTGACTTTGGACAGTGACTGTTGCAACATTGGGAGCACGATGCTCGTACGAGGCCTTCACGCACTGCTGCGCTTGCGGCTTCCGCTGCTCGGTTTCGCAAGACCACAGCGGGCATGGTCCGATTTTCCCAAGGAGGTAGTTCGTGAATGAAGGAGATGCCTTGATTTTAAACGCTTCGCGTCGTCCGCCTCGGCCCGGCTGTACTGGAAGCAGGTGCATGGTTTCGGAAAGCAACAGGTAGGTCACACAGGTGAGGTCTTCAGTGAATGAGTGTATTTGCTTCAGTGTCAGTATTTCTTTTCGTGCTGTGGCTCTGAGCAATAATCCCACGCGAAAGGTGGCAGATTCCCTGCATTATCCTGTAGACGCTACTATAAACATAATATTACATGTCTCGTTGGTCTGGTAGACTCGACAACCTCCCTTATGTTCCAAGGGGAATCAAGCTTTGCAACAAAGTACAAGACACCAGCCTGAGAATTCCCAGGCTTTGGCATCAAGTTTAAGCTAGCCTGTCTTGCCTCGCCGCAANNGGGGGGGAAAAGGGTGTGGGGGGTGGTGGAGGGGTGTGTGGGGCTGTCCCCATGGCGTTATCGCAGTAAACAAGCCAGCATGAAATTGACCAGGAGCCATGCATGCCCTTCAGCTTATATAGCTTGATTTGGGTGTCAGCAATGTGGGCAAAAGATGCCCAGTGGTAGGCACACCGGATCCCGAATCCCAAGCGACTGCCTGAATTGATTCCTGGAAGCTGGGTACATTGCATTGAAGGATCCTTCGTGACTGAGGCTACAAGCTACGCAAGGCCTCTGAAGCAGTGAGCCCAGCTCCTGCCCCTGCATTTTGCATAATGGATTTTTTTGATCTTCAACGTAGCTGCGGTTCATCCTTGCTGATCGTGGTGCATGTCCATCGCTTGACAGGAACGATCTGTGCGGCCGGTTTGGCAGCGTGCTGCTGACCTCATCTCAAGGCTTGTGCTCATCAGTGCTGCAAACAACGGGAGTCTCATCTCTGAGCAGGTTGGGATTCAAGACAGGGGGGGGGGGGAAGTTGGTAGTTTGGCATCCGCGTCGGCAGAAAGCCGGAAGGCTTGTGGCACCCGCCAAAAAAGGGGCGGGGGGGGCGGGAGGCTGTTAGCAATCAAGCTCTCGGGAAATTGAGACGCAAGTGAGGGCTGCGGCTGCAAGAACAAGTCCATGAAGGAGGGTGGCTCTGAAGCGAGCTTAGGCCTTGACAGGTTCGGGGCTAGCACGGTTGTGAGCTTGGTGTCGACATCCAATGTCAGCCTCCGATGATCTGAATCTTCAGGATGAGGTTCATGTGGCCCACTGTGGCGATCATGCCGGCACTAAGAAAACGCGATCCTCCCTCGTTTGCTCCTCTGCTGAAGGCCGGTCCAGAGCTTCTCGGTGCTGCCCGATACATCGAAGCTTTCCTCAGATGTGTCTGCATCCCAGCAAGCAGCCATCTTGGGAGGCGAGCGGAATGCTGCTCCAATCAGTGTGAGGTCCATCTCTTCTTGTTCTTCTGTCCCCAGCGGCAATGCAGAGCATTGTCAGGACTGCTGACAGTACGTAGTACCCTTGGAGATTTCAGATCTAGCGCGCTGGCAGGCTTGAGGTCGCCGACAGAGGGTCTGAATGATTCTAATAGTTAGCTAGACTAATTACCAACATTTGCAGCTACAGCTACAGCAGCCAGTTTAAAGTACCTAAAGTTCCTTGCGTATTCGCTGAAGCGTTCTGCAAGAAGCTTGCATATCCTTTCCCGAGGACTCGACCGACCTTGCCCGCTTGGTGTCTTTGTCTGCAATCACGACTGAGACAGGTGCCGAGCCATGACAATTCGTGTTGGCTCTGATTGACACAATACGGTACTGTACACAAGACAGCCACACAGCTCCCGGTAAGCTTTTGTGCAGCAGATGCAGGGGGCTCGGCCGACCAGCGGCGGCTTTGTGCTGTTTTTGATCCCAGGCGGCTCAGTACGTCGTTGTGGATCAGAGCTCAACTCCGACAAGCACCGACTGCGCAGAGGCCTGGGCCTATGCCAGCCCGTGCATTCTACAGGCAGTACAGTAGCCGCTCAGCAACCCTCAAGCGTCTCTCGCCCTGCAGGACGACAGCAGCTTCTGCGCAATCGCACTTTATCCTTTTGATCCCACAGCGCTCGGTGGTCCCGACTGGTTTGCACTCGACAATACGTGAAATCACTCGACACAAGTCCACAGGAGCATACTCTTGCACTTTGGCTGTGCTTTCGATTTTCCGTGTCTGCATGTTTTGATTGCCACAAGCTCCTCGAGAAACTGCGACTCGCTATCGACTGAATCGAGTAGGACTGGGAGCACAAGGCACAATGCAATTCCGAGTTAGCTGAAGAACGCGCCTCAACGTGATACCTCCGAAGTGTCTGGTGCACAGGTGGAACCGAGCCTGGAAACTTCTTGGGGCTTGGAGTTGGGCAGTTGATGCAGGTGCATCATGGCAAAACCTTGGCTGGAGATAGTGCCACAGTGCTCTCGCACCTTGGCAGGTCACTCATGATTCACGAAGCGGCTGGTTCTGGGGACATCCGGCTACCGAGCCGGAGAAGGGCGGCTACTTCCCCAAGAGCGGCTCTGGCTAGTTGCTAATAATTACTACCACAGCTGTTTGCCAAAGACTCGGGCAGTGAGGCATGCTGGGTTACGTGGTAGGCAGGGCCGTTTGGCGTACGTTCAGTTCACAAAGCAGAAGTTTAAGGTTTGGTCGGCATGCGTTGGCGGATGACTTGCTGAGGTCATGTGGTGTCCTTCGCCGCTTTCTGCAAGCTGCAGCGGATGTACTATGCCAAACCGAAAGGGCTGTGACGGAAAGCTTCGCCACCTTGGCTCGAATTATGTTGAGAGCCACATCCGGCTCTCAGGAACATGGAAAAACATCAACCACTTGTGAATGTCAAGTGGATGAACAGGACTGACGCCAGCCTTGCATAACCTAGCAGGTAGCACATTCAGTAAATGAGTACCTCAGGTTCCGGTTGCTGGTCGGTCAAGGCTGCCAGTTCAGAGTGCTTTGTGCTGGTCACCTTGAGGCTTCGTCAACTCTGTACTTTCGAGGTTCGAAGAATTAAAGCCTTAAATCATCATGGCTTGACGACGGCAGCGAATTGCAAGCTGATACGGGGTTGGGAAACTGGAAGACCAAGAAGGAGATGCACATCAGCACACAAGCAGCGGCATATGGCCCGTACCCATGGTGTGGAACATGCAACGTACACGCAGTAACTGCGTGAAATGCGCTGTATGGGCGCAGTGCCGGCCATCGTTTTCAATGTTGTTTGCGCACCCGCCGAGCCGCCGCAGGCTTCCACAGCCGCGTTCAAGGAAACTCCAAACGCAACCGTCAAGCTTCAGATAGTAATAACTTCAGACACTACCAGCTATTTCGTTTGTGGGTTTCTTTGCTCCGATGTCGGCGCAAATTCCGCGACCGACTCGGTGCGAACTGTGAAGTTCTCGGAGTGGCGAGGTGCGCTCGATGCAGCATCTGTCATACCGGGCGGGGGGCATGAACAGCCACAGATAAGTACTCCAATCATGCTGCATGTGGCAGACTGACGATGTTACCAGAGCTTGCCGTAAATGTCAGATGCGCGACGATGGTCGATGCACATGCAAAGAGTAGCTGTCGGCTGATGCAAGAAGCATGACTCCTTTTTTGAGCAGCGCAGCCTGCCTCATCTCAGGGGACGGCCGAACGGCCCTTAACGGGAGCATGAGGCCAACAATGGGTGCACTCTGAAGTTCTCGCAGAATGCAATGGCTAGGCGAAGAGAGCGCATGAGCCAGTCGCGGTATGTCGCGGTCATGACGTTGTGAATAAGGGACTATGCAGCACAGGCACCTTGACGTCCGTCATGACTTCTAGCTTATAATACAGGCAGCACAACCACGAATCCGCTTTGCATTCTGCTTGGAGATCAGGGGCAAGTGGCTTTCGGCACAGAACTGTTGCCTTATCTTTAAAAACGAAAGAATTAGATCTGCGGTGCCCATGCTTCGACGCAGCTGGGCACTGCAAGGCTGGAAGCGCCAGAGGACGCAGTGTTGTTACCGAAGCACACACTCTTGCAGTGTCATGGCCTCTCTGTCGTGCGCAAACACGCTGCATCATGCTGCAACTTCTGGTCTTTGCGATGGCTGCATGAGACGGAACAGCTCAATCAACAGCACCGCTGGGTGTTGCTTGATGCTGCTGACGGGCGTGACTGACCGGAGCACATGCAGTTTCTGCTCCGGACGAAAATAAGCTAGCTGTGCGGGCAGAGCTCAGCTGGGATGGGTCGTTTTCCAGGGTCCCGACCCAAAGAACTTCCTTCCCCACAGACCCAGTAATCGTTTCCTGCTGACCTAACACATTGCCCCATCGAGCCTGCATCTCAGCAACCAGTTCCAAATTTTGTTTAATTGAACACCAGGAATCCTCAAACCTGGAGTGACCTCACACCCTGACACCGACACCTAGGGGACCTTCCTGAGACCGATCTAGCAGCGAGCACCTCCAGAGATACTAGTCCCCACCTGCGGAACTCTTAAACATCAGCTGAGCATGACTGGTGCAAGTACAGTTAAGTCCATGATATAATTATGATGGGGTGTCAGTGAGTGTAGTCTTGGCCCTGGCTCGCCGGGAACAGGGCTCTGAGGTGATAGCTGAGATATTAAGCTCGTTTGCCTGTCGACAGGTACCGCATGTGAGCTTTGGAATGGCCTGTACAAGAACTCATAGCCACTTTGGAAGCGCCCATGCGCTCTGTGGGATGCGGTCGTGTGCAGCTGGACCGGGTCGTGTCTGCAGTGCCTCTAGGCTCTACATGTTAGAAGCCAGCTACATTATGCGAGCGAATCACAGATAGTGCGTGACAAGCTGTGACTTTGCAGCATTGGGCAGAGCCACTACAGCAAGACAGGAAAGTCACCACATGTCAATATCCTGAAGGTCCTTTGGAGTATCAGAAGACGTTTGACCCAGGATATAAGGAAGAGAGGTACCTCAGCTGTGGAGTACGGCACATCTTGTGGATTCGATCGCTCACACGGTCTAATCTAAGCTTGTTCGGCCCAAGGAGTGTGGACTTCCCTTACCCATAGCATTCTCATTCCGAGCGTGGCATGTAGAGACCTAAATCCTGCTTGGACTCAGCCATGGCAGAGCGCCGGCCGAATTGAAAGGCAGAGGGTGCCAAAGATGTGGATAGATGCACTTTGTCCCTGCACCTGGCATGGCAGGCGCTGGCGGAGTTGCCGTCGAGGGTGCGATTGTGATCTCGAGGCGACCAGCTCTGCTGAGACGCTTAGACTGGCAGCCGTTCAAGCATGAGGTTTCCATAGTGCCAGCGCTCGAACTGGGGATGATTGGAGTAACACGCTTCGGAAGTAAGTCCAACTTTCCAAGCGAGTGTCCTATCCGGAACCGGTCGTGGAGGTTGTGGAATGGAAGCACATGGCATATATCGCTGTGCTCATGTTGCAGAGTCTGACGGACGCAAGCTTCTCATTGTCCTGAACAGCTCCATCTGATGTGTTCTGGCCATGGCGAGCGGCGAGGAATACTATGTCAAGGCCTACCAGGACATCAAGCACAGTTGTGCTCAGACTCCGACAGCCATGTGTGTACTACGTGCGAGCCACAAGCTAGATTGTTGGGTGATCGAGTTCTGACCGGACGAAGCTTGACTCGTACGCGTGCTGTGCAGGACTTCAAAGAGATGGGAATCGAAGGAGCTGCAGCCCAGGCCCTTGTCGAGGGCTCAAGGATTTTGCTGCTTCGCGGATGTCCAGCGAATAAGCAGGCCGGTCATGAGGAAAGGCCCTCCAACAAACCCCAAACATTGGTTAGACTCTGACAGACGCTGCTTGGAGCACTGGCAAGGCCTTCCCCACCAATACTGCTGCTACTTTGCTTTGGGATTGACCATAGCTAGTCAGCTCTTAAAAAGCCCTGGGCGCGATTAATGTCATGTGCCCCGTCTACTTGGCCTTTTTGCCAGCACCTCCGCGCGCTCCTGAGATCACCTCCCTCTTATACCGTAGGAGCTCTCGAGGCGTTGACGGCCATCACTTCAGAAATCCGGTTTGTCACGGATGCGCAACCCTTCCCCGACTTTGGTAAAGCATTAGGGGAGAGAGAGAGAGAGAGAGAGAGAGAGCACATAAGGTTGCATCGTGGCAGTTGGCAGGTGCTTGTGGAAGGCCTCACCGCACATCCAGGCAGCGCTCGCTTGCTGGAGCTCGGCTCCCAGGAGGCGAAAGTTAGCGTACTGCCGTAGGGTCCCATGAAGTTCCCCCTTTCCCAGGCTTGCCAGTGGAAAGGCAGTCGCTCAGCCTGAGCTCCGACAGGCCCGGAAGTGTTGAAGAGATGCTTGACTTGCGAAACGATGTGAGTTTTTCAGAGGTCTCCTCCCTGTCCCTCCATGACGACGTTGTTGTGCAGAGCTAGTTGAGCGTAGGATTAGGACAAGGTTCCAGTTTTCCAGGATTATTGAAGGCAGCTTGACAGACTCCTTCCTGGCTGAGCAGAGTCACAGAGACGAAGTGTGACGCATGAGTACACTACAGTTGGATCTTGTATTGAGCAGGGTACAGTGCAGTGCTCACATATTCAAGCCGACGTCACGCTGATCTCGACGTAATTCGACGGTTGCTTGCTTCTCGCTGTCGTTCTCTTCTTCGTTCCCGTGAATCCAATTTTTGCCTTCGAAGTTACAAGGATTACACTCAGTCTCATGGCATGCCTGCAATGGCCTTCATGGAATGCTGCATCGAATGTTGATCTGCGGTGTAATCTCGAACTGATGAACGATGTAGACAAGGAGGTGCATGTTTCTGCAAGAAAAGGCCTCCACTGACATTCAAATTCGCCGGGGAGATGCCAAAGCGGAACCGGCTGGTCATGCATATCGCACGCCACATCCGCACATCGGCTGGATCAGCCGCAACGAAAGGGGTAAGGGGTACATCCGCGGCGACTGTCCATCCCCAGCGGATCCACCATACTTCAGACAAACCGTGGTTGTTAGTCTAGCCAGTTTTTGGTTTCCGTCGAGCATGGTTGGGCCTTCTGCTCTAGGCCTCTGTCTACCCGACGGAGCGGAGGACAGGTGGAAGCGTGTCGGTGCAGGCAACGTGCTGCTTGAGAGCTGCAGAGGTCAGAGGAGTGGCCTTTTTGTCGGATGTTTTGTGAGAAGGTCGTAGAATCTGGCATAGAGTTTCATGTAATACTGATGCTGAAGGAAAATCGTGCATAGCATCACAACAATGCTCATGCATGTCATAAAGCCACATAGATATCATCTGATCTCATATACGGAATAACACAGGATAGATAAGGTAATTCCAGTGTAGGCAGTAGCTCAGTAGTATACAGGCACAATAGATGTACATACATACAGACTAAGAACATATCGCACAAAACATACGTAAATGCCGCGCTCGCACATACCAAAATGTTAAATTACACGCACACTGATATAAATACATATATATATATATATACACATATGGTACCCCCCACGACCTACCTCGAAACCTGTCTGTAGACATGTGTGCTACCGCACGTCAGTACACATGCACACGCACGCACACATGCGCAAGCACGGATAAGTGTATACGAACACTACTACAGAATCCGAAAGGAACCGTGTATGCAGGATCATGCCCAGTACACTTCAGTATAATACTGAAACCCGGCTCGGATCAGAGATCAGAGATCAGACATGCCCTGGACAATTTTTCCGTGGCATCTCCGATCTCTGATCCGGGCTGGTTTCAGTATAGTTTCAGTATGATTCATTGTTTATGCTGAAATCCGGCCCGGATCAGAGATTAGAGTTCAGACATGCCCTGGAAAACTTTTCCGTGGCATCTCTGATCTCTTATCCGGGCTGGGTGTAGGCGAGCAAACAGCTCGCGAGAAGGGGGCACCAAACCCGATCGGAGGGGTGCCAGTCTTGCTCAGAGAGTCGATACGATGGCAACCACGAAGGATGAGGACCGTGAGCCAAAGCAGGCACCCACTGCACGAGAACGGCACTCGGCTACTTAATTTTTCGTCCATGCAAGCACATGGGGAACCCATAGCCACACACCATCCAAAAAGCGACTGATGCCGCAGCTTCAGTACTTCTGCATCTCACATCAATACTAACTCGTACCTTCAGGGGATGGATTCGTTCTTTTGCCCGTACCTTCAAAGTGGTGTGCCCGTAGCAGGCACAAGGACTGCAGGCCGGTAATCAAGGCATGCTTTTCCCGCCTGGTGCCGTGTTGTCTGAGACCTGCACCTGCTGTCACGGGGGCACACCACACCTTCCGGGTTGGACAGCCTAGCGCACGCCGGGAGCGCGGGGCGTCAGGCCTGCTGGCGCCTCTTACCCCTAGCAAAGCAGAGCAAAGAATGCCGGGAGAGAGACAGAGAGATGCAGAGCCCTTCGAACAGACAGTGCGCGCTCGTGCGCAGAGTGCGGTGCTTTGCCGTGCTCTTGACTGTGTGGAAGAAGATGCAGAGCCCGGTTTTCCAGTGAAGGTTCCCGCGGAACACTTTAGTCATGTCCTTGAGAACGTTTCGTTGATGAGTTCGGGGAGTCGCCTGTGTCTGCAATTTTATGAGGCCATGCACCATCGGGGAGGGGACTAAAAAACTAACCCGAGTGCCTGATCCAGGGGCTCAGCAGCTGATACATGTGCAAAGTGTTGCGGTGCAAGCTGTATGCGTTCATGTGTGGTGTGTTTGGTGCTGCTGAAGCTGAGTCAACCGGATCCTCATGAGCTGTAACTGTGTACAGAGCCGGTGCGAGCCTACAGGATGAGGCCGAAGGGTAGGATCACTTAGTGTTGCTTCAAGGGGGTTACTTGCTCGCTAGCTCTTCGACCTCATCGAACACAGCTTTCACACAGGGACTGAGTGAACCAGGGCGCGCCTGCGCGCGAGGGGGGGGGTGCATTGCACTTCCTTTTACTGTGTGGAAGAAGAGAGAAAGAGCGAGAGAGAGGAAGAGAAACAAGTTTGTACGCAGTATGCATGTGTATGTATGTTTTTTTAATTTTTTTTATGCGTCCGTGTACACCTACCTACAGGTGTATGAATGCGTATAGGTTGTGCAACCCATCTTTCCATATATGTCTGTCCATTGACCTGACTGCGCAGACTTGCACACATTGCACTCACACATATACATACCATATACAGATACAAGTATATAAACACACACACACATGTCTATATATATATATATGTATCTGCGTCTCTATTAATTTCCCTCTCCCTATCCCTATCCCTGTCTCTACCTGTATCGGGCCCAATCGATACCTCTATGTGTCGGTCTTTAAATGCAGAGTCTGCTTGCTTGCTGCTGCATTATTCTTCCAGACGAGATCCTGTTTTGAGTTTTGTATGCATGAACAAAGTCGTCTGTGTTCAGTCCGAGGCAGCTGACTGGAAAGCGCCGCCCGGCCCAAGTTCTGCCTTGGACGCTTGATCTTAACTTCTGCGCTTGTGGTCATGGGGACTGAGGTTGGCTTGAGGTGCCAGGGTTGCTAACGTTGGGGGCCTTGTGGGTTTACGGGGTTAGGCTTTGGGCAGCATGTTAGGCATGCAAGGATCGCGATGCCGGCGTTGCTGCTGTGCAGATCTTCCGGGACAAGCAACTTGCACATGCCAGCTTTGTTGAGGCCTCCGCCGAGGCAGGTGAAGGGGTGTCATGAAAAGAGAAAAGAGTCTTTACATGGGTATATAAGCATATACAAAACCCAGAAATCAGGCATTGTAATAAAAAACTAAGCACAATGCATCGTAGATTGCAATGAACAGAAATTGAAACCCCAGCATCCGCGACATTTCCTGACAATGGACCTTACACGTTCTGGCGACTCAAAAACAGCATCCACACTGGGGTATTGGGCCCAGCGTCCGCGACATATCCCGACAATGGAGCCTACGCGGCCTGGAGACTACAAACAGCGCATTGGGGTTTCGCATATAGAATCGGTGCCAAGATGCTCTCTAGATAGCTATATTCTCGCCACTGATGTGCAATTGCCTGAAACGGCACTCGCCAGTAATGGTGATGTCATCGGCAGTAATCAACAGTAAGGTAGCCAGCTTACGGATAGGAGTCATGCTTCGAGTCGTCAATGTTATTACCAACAGTGCCGATAAGCATAGTAACAACAAGAACGAGCGCGACAAACCATGTGCCTATATGCGTGTGTATATATATATGTATACGTATGTAGACACAGACGAAGCCACGTGACACATACACACACACACACATTCACATGTATGCATACATACACGTGTAAGACATGTGTAGTATGCATAGTATATATATGTATTTGTATATATATATGTTTATATCAACCAGAATGTTTTGCGAATAGAGTTCGCGGGGCGCACTGAGCTGTTGAGAAGATGCCTTCCTTGCTTCGCAACGACGCGTTCAGATTATATACCCCGTTGTAGGAAGCAGTTCAACAATTCTTGAATGAGACGATGAGACGACATCTGTTCAATAATCAGAGCTTGTGCAGTGTGCGCGGGATGTTGAACTTTGGTTCAGGGTTGCAGGTTTGGGTGGTGGACATGTTTTCTGTGAGAAAGTGGTTGCCTGTTAGCGCGAGTCATTACAAGTCTGGCTTGAAGCGACGGGGTCCTATGTCTTAGGGCATGGGTGAGTGGAGGATGGCGGGGGGCTCAAGGGGTTGTTCCCGGCTCTCGAACGGCGTAGTTCCACAATGAGCCGATACTGCAGATTTCGGTCTGCTGAAGTGCACATGGCTTTTTGCTCGTATGATGCCAACATGCAGTAATCATTGTGAACCAATAGCAATCGGATTGAAGAGATATACCAACTCGAATTGACAACAGTTGGTAGTGCTACTAGTACTAAGAGTAGGTTGAGTAGAGTAGAGACGGGTCCGTGTCGTCGGAGGTGTGGACAAAGCACGTGGGAAGCAGCACCTGGACGGAGCTGAAGCAAAGGGAAGAACGCCTAAGGCGCGACGCTGCCGAGGCCAAGCGTGTTTGTCTTGTTGGAAGAACAGGCATCTCTCGTCACGGAAGCATTGAGACTTCAACATCATGCGTGTACTTGCGGTGTCGGGTTCTTCGACGTCCTTTGTCCATCGAGAGCATGTGGATGCTTCTGGCAGCCATGTGTTGTTTTGTGCCTGGGCGCTCAAAGTCCCACGCCCCGTTCCGGCTTTCACACATCAGTGTCCGGCTATGAGCCGCGTCGTAGGCTGTGCAGGGAGCATTGAAATATGAGGCTGAATCTATACGGAGAAAGCTTATACAAAGACAGATCTGCAGATCCTTTCTTTTGCGGTTGGTGCCCGGCCTTCGCTGAATCTGGCTTTGTCTTCGTTCTTCGTTGAATTTAGTCAGAAAACACCAGAAAAACACTTTTTCAACGACTGAACTGAACTGAACTAAGGTTTAGATACATATTATAGAGAGGGTTTAGGGTTCAGGGTTTAGGGGGTTAACAGTCTTTCTAGTAGAGCTTTGTGCAACATGCTGCAGTTCTCGTCGCAACCCGGTGTGGCTACATAAAGCTTTGCGATAGCTTGTATAAGAGGCTTTCAAAGGAAGGGGCCCGGGACTCCAGGGATCTCTATATTCTTTCGTTCACGAAAGCAGAATCTAGAAGCTGTGTCGTGCCATGAATAACAGTTGGGCGATGTTGCAGGCATTTGCCGCTTGCAAAGAGTCCCTTCTGAAGCACCGACTGGAGTTTCGAACGGAACTTCTGCGGACTCCGCTTACGTCTCTCAGCCGCTCTTGGGAAGTATGAATCCGGACAACAGTGAACTCACGTGAGATTATGCAGAGAAGAATTTCTCCGGACTTTATTGCAAGAATCTTTGACTTCATTGTTCCGAAAAGGCCAGATGCTTTGACCGAGACAGCCGCTGCTTTGTCTGGCACCGTTGATGGAGATGCAGCACTTCGAAGATTGCTAGACAATCCAGGCTGCAACCTTGCCTCGCATCGGCGGACATAGTCATTCGTCAGCTTCATTCCGTGCAGGAGTTTTCGAAGATCCAAGTCAATGGTGCTCTGAAGGGCCGGGCAGGTAGGCCCCATGAAGCTAGTATGAAGCCACCATCAAGACACAAACGGCACGCAAGATTCCGACTCGAAGTCGCATTGTCCCTGGCAGGCTCCTTGAACATGCGAGACGCATGTCCGAGATTGATGCGCTTCCAGCGCGAGCAAGAGAGCTGGCACAGACAGGAGGACTGGGCAAGTCTGTTGTCAGCAGTGGTAGCATTGACCTTTGAAGCACTCAGGCCATTGCCGCAGGCATGTTCTTGCCGTTGTTCAGTCCACGCAAGATGGTGCGGGACACATTCACAAGAGCAGTAGATGCGGCACGAAACAGTTCTCCTCTCGGCAAAACTGGATGGGTTTGGGGCCTTGCTGCTGCTCTGGGAGGACCCCTTGGCCAGCTGCTGGCTTGCACATCACAAGAGCTCCAGCGAGAGCTCGAGAAAACGCAGTCGGCAAAGGTCTTGGTGCTCGGCGGCAACGGCGCCGTGGACGTTGATTCGTTGGGGCCGTGAGTGCCGTTAGGGATCGCCTTCAAATTTAGGGTTTGAGACCTTGCTGTAGCCGCCATAGTGCCGCTGAGGTGTGTCAGCCGTGTCTGCTCTTCGAGCTGGTGCTGCAAAGGTCGTGCTGTGGGAGCCCTTGCCCCACGTCGCAGCGGTCGCAAAGGAGGCGGGAGCCCACCATGGTCTTGGCGTGTGGATCACTTTGGTCATCTAAAAACCCCAGGTCCTTTACCAGTCGGTCCTTTTTTGTAAGATGCATAGCGCCCTGTCGACCGAGGTTGTGCGCCGAAATCTGCCAGAACAGGCCAGCTCCGTCGGTCATAGTACCTGTTCATTCTACAGTATTGTATACTGCACATTTGCGTAAAATATTTTTAAATTTTTCCTGTATACTGCACATCTGCGTTACGGGTGTGTGCAGAGTTAGTCTGTACACTTACCTGTAAAACACATACTAACACATCACGGCAGCATGTATGCACGTCGACTTTTGTGTGTATATATATATATACACGTGTAAGTAGGTATCTATATGCGTACGCAGGTAGGTATGTATGTGTATGCCATGTATGTATGTATGTATGTATGTATGTATGTATGCATGTATGCATGTTCATAATACCTCGGCGCCTTGAGTTTTGGTCTTTGAATGTCCCTGTTCGGTTTTGGATGGTTTCTATGGTAAAACAAGCAGAGGAAACTAACGCGACAACGACGATAGCGCATTTTGCAAGGAACCGTGGTAAGACGAGCAAATAACGATATCGACATGTAGGTAAAAGGTGTTTTGTATACGGGATCATTATACAACCCCACTTGCTGCCCTATGATATCATCCGCTCTTTTATTTTGATTTCATGTTGTGCCGACGTATGTGCGGACTGGGCGGCGATCCCCTGCGAGAGGTCGCTCGCTGTGAGATCACCTCGCAAGCTATCCCATCAGGGCCCTGGGATGTGGTTGTCGTGGATCGATGGCATGGCTCGGGTTTGTTCAGCTCCTCGGCTCGGACTGAGAGGGCCACCATCGTGGTCTTAGCAGGGCGCGAGTTGCAGTGGCCTCGAGGAAATTGGCCCTGCTCAGGCTGGGGGCCGGCGCAGTGCCTGAGGAAGGCCACCGCTGCGGCATCTGTTGGACGCTCGAAATCGGATTTCGTCTTCTCTTCACAGTCCATGCAGTCTGCAGTTGAACCTACGAAACTAGAAGGTACACGGCACAACAAGGGTTGACCTTGGTTTCGGGGTTAAAGGAGGCTTGCATTGCCGAAGCGGCTTATCTGTATGCGGCCTGTAGAGGCTTGCAAGTGCCTCTTCCGGCTCGAGAGTCTGGAGTCTGCACGCAAACCCTCTTGCAAGATTGGATCCAGCAGGGGAGGTGCTTGAATCCTAGAGGCGGCGAAATCAGGGACTGCGGGTGTTGTTGCAGGGATGCCGACGGAGTAGTAGTAGTAGTAGTAGTAGTAGTAGTAGTAGTAGTAGCCGAACAATATCTCCACACCCTAGCGCACGCACCACACAGTACTTCAAACGCAAACCCTCCTACGCCGAGGTCGGGGCTTTAGGGGTGTTCGCGAGCTCCTTCCACGTACAGCTGGCATCTCTGTTTTTGATATTTAAAAAATGTTGCGCTTCAGGTTTTAGGAGTGTTAAAACCTTCTTGGCAGCACCTGCGATTTGCACAGTATTTACAACGTTTTCGTACTATCCGACCACCTGCGGTTGAGCAGTTTCTTCCCCGTCGAGTTTGCAACTCCAACTGCTGTCGCAGTTTTGTCGCCGGATCCTCTGCGACTTCACCGACTGTGACAGTAAAGGAAAGTTAGCCTCTGCAACTTCTGCAGCTGTCACAGATAAGGAGCCTGAGCCCCTGCATCTTCTGCACCTGTCGCAGTTCGGGAGCCTAGAAGCTGCCACTGCCCAGCCCGGATGGAGCAAGTGTAGTTGGGAGGGGGGGGGGTGGCTAGTAGTAGTAGT
>CAJNDV010025658.1:10642-26737 GCA_905221635.1 Symbiodinium sp. CCMP2456 | reverse complement strand
TTTCTTGTCCTGCTAGTTTTTCACTTGCTTCGTTATGAATGTTGCTTCTAGTGTTTGGCGCTTCGTATTTTTCACCTTCATTTATCCCCTTATTTTTAAACATTATTAAAACAGTTTATAAATTTTTATCATTTAATTATATAATGCTCAAGTTTAAAAAAGTTCATATTGACAGTCATTATAAAGTGAGTGGCACTTCATCCGATTTTATGATAGACCTACCAGAGACGGTTCAACTAGAAGATAATATGCTATGTCAAATTCACGAAGTAAGCATCCCCCATTCTTGGTATTCAATCAACAGCACCAACAACAATTTTTATGTAATGAAAATGATTTTGCCACCTGAAACACCATCAGGAATTACTTATAGAAAACTCATAATTCCTATTGGTAATTATACAGCAAATGAATTAGCAACGCAACTACAAACATCCTTAAACACACTTGATAGTGGAAGCAGGACGAATTCGTTTTCAGTTTCTTATTTAGCAGGTTTAAACAAAAAAAAGCAAACACCACAGCTCTCCCGCAATCTGTGGGTGGGATGTATAAGGATAATTGGAGGGGATGGGTTTCTAAAAATCTTTGATTCCAAGTCCCCAGCGTGCAAGAGCGTGCCGTCAATGCATAAGTCCTTCGCGGTGGTAGAGATGCTGGCCATGCCTGCGAATCCAGAACAGCAAAACAATCTTAAGACCTAACAAAGTTGAAGGCACGGTGCGTTCGACTGTCCCCAGCCTTCGGTAGTGCCACGTGGAACTTCTAGGAGCAGGATGGGTTTCCGCGTCGGTGGGTCAGACAACTTCGCCAACTCTTTTTCGACGCGTCGGAGCACGGTCAGGAACTTGCCTGGGTCATCAATCTGGAGGGTCTTGTAGAGCGTCTTCTTCCAATCCTTATCTTGTACAGTCACTGCGAAAACCCCTGATGCACCACGGAGAGCTTCAGATATGGCCACTGTCTTGCCGGTTTGATAGCGCCCGCTGATGATGGTGGCACTTCCCGGCTGCCATGTCTTGATTCTGTGCGCAAGGGCGTCCATGATTGGTCTCTGCAAGACCTTGCTCTTGGGGAGCCTCGGTTTAAATGGTTTCATAAATTCTTTGACCGCCTCTTGGATTTTGAACTCGTCGGACTGCTTGAATGCCTCCTCGGTCTGTCTGGCAGCCTCCTCGGTCTGTCTGGCAGCCTCCTCGGCTTGTCTGACTGCCGCCTGCGTGCCTGCAACGGAGCCGACGAAGCCTGCCAGGCCAAGCAAAAAATCCCTGTTCTCTGCGATTGCCTGAACGACGAATGGAGCCGTGTCGTCCGCCGAAGCTTGCGCGGGCACGGCAATCATGAAGGTGCCAATTATCTGCCCAGCACCACGCAGTGCTCTCGGACAGTCCCACACACACCACACCTGAAACAAGGACTACTCCATGGAGCCAAGCAACCAAAACGACATGCCCTGTTCGCATATGTCATACATGTATCTATGAAACACATAAAGCAGCATCCCTACCAAACGTCGCCTCTGGCGGTGGCACAAATAGCATTGTCGGCGTCAATATCAGCCCCATGACCATCATCAAGGCTCGCCATGATTTTGCGAAGGGTCTTCGTTTTCCGGCCATGGCTGGGTCAAAGGAGAGCAACCTACTAAACTACCCTAAATTCGACGAGAATGGCTTTGCCCACTCAGGGCAATTGCAACCCTCGAACTGTGAGGTCAGTAGAAGCTTGGGATGCTTGTTTGTTAGGTGTGTGTTTGTGTGCTTGCTTTTCTCAGTGGCCTGCGACTGAACAAAGGGGCAGAAACAACAAATGTTGAGGAGCAAGTGCTTTGATTACACGGTCTTTCCCATTCTTCTATCTACCTACCTAAATTCTACGAGGGTGGCCTTGCCCAGTTTCAGGGGTTGGAGTTTGGGGTGAGAAGGTTGAGGTTTTTGGGAGTTGGAGGTTGAGGGTGAGGTGTTTTGAAGGTGGATACAGGGGTTGGGGTTAAGGTTGTTGCTAGGTTGGAGGTTTTTGAAGGTGGATACAGGCAATGGGGTTAAGGTTGTTGATGAGGTGGGGTCTTTCGGTGAGATTTTGGAAGGGTGTAGGGGTTGAGGTGTTGGAGAGGTGGAAGGTTGAGGGTGTTTTTTGAATGTGGGTGTGAGTTGGAGGGTTTTTGAGGTGAAAATTGGAGGGTTGGATTGGTATGTAGTGATGGAAAGGGTGTTGAGGCATAGGGGGGGGTCTATCGGTTGAAAATGGGCAAGGTCATTGCTAACTTTCTTCATGATGGAGGTTCGGCTATTCGTTGTATTATCTTTTGATCTTGCGTTTTCTGTTGCTGGTGGTGGACGGCCCGCAGACCCCCGAAAATCTGGATTCCTGCCCGTGGATCCCCAATAAACTGAAGTTTTCATTTTAGAATTAAGAGGAAAGTCGTTTTCAAAGAGGAAATAAAAACGCTTCTCCTGGGAGATTTAAATAGCCTTTGCGAGAACAAAACAAACTTAATTGGAAAACTGCCACAGCTCTTCCACTGCCGTATTTGGGAGGACGCAGGGGCGGAGGCCTGTGCCGGAAACGAATCCAAACTTTCGGAAAGCTTTCGAAATTAACCAAAACAAGCAATCCCGGGAAAATGAACAAAGCCACTGTCCAAACTAAATCGGAAACCTCAATCAAATAAAAACACACTCCAACGCGCAAACTTTCAATTCTGAAACTGCCCTTCAGGAATCAAACTCTTTATCCTAGACCGTGAACTCCAAGCAGTTTGAGCCCTACGCCTTTCAGGCTGGAAACCCTAGACTCGGCCCTAAACCTAAGCCCAGAGGCCCACCTTGTCTTTCGGTTCCTCGTCCTCCAAATTGCGAGTTCGGCCCAAGTTTCGCAAAAGCTGCGCCACGGTGATGCCTGCTGTCGTTCAAAGTGTGGGATTGAACCGCTTTCAAGTTGTTTTGTCTTCGATTTAGTAGTCTTGGGGTTGAGGGTGCGGTTCTGGCAGGATGTTGGACCTTGGCACTACAGGAAAACTCCGTGACTACTACTACATGTAACTGAAGCCCGGGACCTTTTACTTCGGAACCCCATATTCTGCAAAGCCGACGCAGTGAGAAAGGCCAAGTCTCCCAAACTGCGAACCCGTCCGTCTGTGTATCTGCACTCAAGCGTTTGGTCTCATGTGTTTGCAACCGGTCTATCATGTGTGCATACATCCATCCATACATACATACACATAGAGAGAGAGAGAGAGAGACAGAATATTTTCGATGTACATGTACAGTATTACGGAGGCGCACGCCATTTGCTTCACCAAAGGCTTCTGAAGATTCGCTTTGAAGCTTTGAAGCTCAGAAGCTCTCGCAAGCGACTGAGATCAGATAGAAGTGCCGCCACGGAGCCGCGGCCTCTGTCCGAGGCAAGTCGGAGGCCGTCGATCATATGCTGCAGTCGGCCGAAATCTGCTCCGATCTCGCAAACGAAGTCGTGGACAAAGATAGAAACACCATGTTGCCGACTTGCCAGGCTCAAGTGCGACGGTTGGTGTGCATGGCCTGCATGCAGCCACACCAACAACGCCGGGTTGTTCGATTTGCGAGCCTTTGGCGTCTTTCTTACCAAGGCTTGAGCGTCCCTTCTGCTTGTAGGAGCCGTTGTTGGCGTTGCCACTCCGAAGATGGTGAAACTCTGACTGAAGCGCCTGATGTTCGATACTATATACCAGGCCTAGCATGTGCATATATCAGAAGGGGCACTAGCAATCCTACATGTGCTGATGTCACACCTTTGCGGGTTTGGGGCCTTTTAGGCGGTTTTGCCGGGTCCAGGCAATATCTGAGATCCACTAGGTCACTGGGGATGGGACTGGTGTGGTACAATGGGAACTTTCGGCATGAGAGCGAAGCTGATCAATCTTTGGAGATAGACTCGCATCGCGCCCCCCTTGCAAGATTGAAGGTGACAGACTCGACCATTCGACCCTCAACTCTAAGTTGTCTTCGAAACCGACACGAATTTGTATATAAGAGAGGACGGATGGGCTAGGGCAGACTTGAGTGCAGGGCTTATAGGCAGGAGAAACATGAACATACTTAGGGTGCAGGGGTGGAGAATCTAATGTTTAGGTCATGTGGGCTGACGCTTGAAACACGAACAGACTCGAACTTCACAGCTTTGCTGACCCTCATGAAGACTTGAGCTTCAGAGCTTCGCTGACACTTAAGAAGATTCGAGCTTCTAGGTTTCGCTGACCCTTCTGAAGACTCGAGCTTCGCCGAGGCCTATGATAGAGTCAAATTCGGAGCTGCTGTGACGCTTCTGAAGACTTGAACTTCGCTGCTTCTGGAGACTCGAGCCTTAGAATCTGGGGCTTCCAAAGCGAAGCTTGCTGAACCACCCCTGCCCGCAGTCGTATTATACGCGCGGTCACAGGTACGGAGGATTAGGTGTATGTATGCATGTATGTGTACGTGTATGTGTGTATCTGTATAGACTAGAAGAATGCATGATCTATGCATGTATGCAGGTATATGCATGCATTCATATGCGTTCGTGTGCATGTCTGTTTGATTGTATGCATGTATGTACGCACGTACTTACCTGTTTCTTCGTACTGCACATATGTAGTTGGAGGCGTGATATGTGGTATAGGGATATGGAATCATGTCCGAGCTAAGTCCGCAAGCATGCACGGGCTGGGTCTAGAAAGTTGGTGCGCGTTCGGGGCATTGTACATCCAAAGTCCTAGTTAAACCCCCAAACTCTGCAGATTGCACGCGCCTCCAGTCCCGCAGGGCTAGACAATCTCAATCTGTACAGCCACACCGATGGCTCCCGTGAGACCAAAACATGATCTGGTCGTGTAAGTATCCGTCTATCGGTCGGTTGTCTTGTGAATGTATTACAGTCGTAGTGAAGGAATGGAAGAGGAGTACTCTTTCCTAGTTGACCTGCGGCAGAAAAGTTGACAGCGCCTTGGTCGTCCTTCGGCGCGGCCATCTTTTCACGCTCCTCGTCGTGGCTCGCAGGAAATGCAGGGCGAGAGCTTAGAAGTCCGGTTACATCACGACATCATGTACTGGTGTACCTGCCATATAGTAGACTGAGCCAGAACGGAGGGCTTCGACTTCGGGAGTGTGGCTTGCGAACATACATCGAGATCGGCACACATCCTTGCGGTTCCCACATCAAGGGGGTTTGTTTTTCAATCGGTGGAGGGGGTGGAGGGAATATTCGCTTTTTGAAGTGCTTTGAGATAGCGTCCAGTCTGGAACTGTGGAAACTCTCCCTTGCGCCGAGTGAGTGAAATCACACCAACGTTTCACACAAGCATATACACAGCGCTCTGCAAAGCGAAAGGGCATAGCAAGTCACTACTGACGAAGGATCCAACCATCTTTTTGGAACAACGTACCTCTGCAACATTGGGCCACCTGCTTCAGGCCTATCGATCCAGATTCGTCGTCACCGCCAGAGCTTAGACAATTTTCAGCGTAAGGTCATCATCAGCAGGCTCCTGCTCATGACTTTGAATCGATACGGAAAGCCGTGCAAGCCGCCGAGCTAGATCAGCGACACCAACACGCCTCAGACATCACGCTCAAACAATACTCAGGTGGTTGCTGTTGCACCTCCTGTGCACCCGAAAGGACTGCGTCTTCTACAGCAACAAATAGGATAACAGCCCCTGCAGCGCAACATGCCTGTGGAACATTGGCCGAGGTCTCCTTCAGGCCTATCGATCCAACTTCGTCGTCACCGCCGAAGCTTAGACAATTTTCAGCGTGCATGAACATCATCAGAGGCCTCAGGACTTTCTATCGATGCGGAATACCATGCAAGCCTTCTCCTGCTCCGACACAGGCTGCACACAGCCTCGCTAGAACATCGACGACAACACGCCTGAGACGTCATGCATCGGAACAATAGCCGGCCACGATTCCTTCAGGCCACTTGTTCGTCACTGCGGACGCTCAGCAAATATTCAGCTTTTAGATGGACATCCTCAGGACATCTGTTCTGGCCGATTCGGACTGGCCGGCGGTCCACCTCCTGGAATGCGTCGTCTAGAGCAACAGACCGAAAATCCAACTACTTGCGACAGGATCACAGCCCCTGCAGCGCAACATGCCTGTGGAACATTGGCCGAGGTCTCCTTCAGGCCTATCGAACCAACTTCGTCGTCACCGCCGAAGCTTTCAGCGTGCATGAACATCGTTGGGAGACGCTGAAATGTTATTCTTTCCAAGCGGCGCTTGTGCTGGTGGCCCGACACACCATTCACGCATGTCATCACCACCACGACCACAGCCGCACCAGCAAACAGAATCTCCTTTAGGGCTATCCATCCACTTTCCTCGTCAGTCTGTGGACGCCGAGAAGATATTAAGTTTGTAGTGGGCTCGCCAGGACAGATGAAGGGGCTCATACGGAAAGGAATGTTGCAAGCATATGATGTGAGAAGGATGTTAGACAAAACCTAAGGTGATCTCACCCTCAGCCGCTGAAACCCGTTGCCTCTTTGAGCTGCATCTGACCCAAGTTGTGCAACTCACACGCATAGATGTAGATGGACACGACCTGCTCAGGAAGCGTTCGCTTTGATGCGGCGCGGTTCAGGTTTGTAGGCATGGGACAAAGAGCTTAGAATTCGGAGTGTCGAGCTTTGGGAAGCGCTGGCTCAGCTTCCTGGGCATTCAGGAACTCTTTGCTGCCTTTGCTGTTCGTGCATACAATCAACAAGATGAGCGCAGCGTCTACTTGAAAAGACCTGCACACCAGCCGAATGCCTCAATCTGAAATGTTGGACCCGAATGCAACATGAACGTCCTTCAGACTTCCCTCTTATCCGCAAATGCCCTGGAGAACGAAGATCGCTGTGCCTTAAAAACCCCGGGCACCTCCCCAGGCAAGGGCACAAGGTGGCAGGCCACGGCAAACTGGGCACTCTTGTCGCCTGAAGCGAAGCTCAGGCCAGGGAGGCAGCCCAACTAATCCCCCTCGAAACGCCTGAACGCCTGAAGCTTACCTCGAACCCCCTGGCCCAGCTCCCCCCTCCCAAAGACGTAAAAGCGCTAAGCTGCTCTAGTCGCTGGAATTGGATCTGTTCGTCGTGACTCTGGCAAGTGTTCGACATGTGGAGCAACTTTGCATCCCAAACGCGGAAACAGTAGCTGGCATGTTATCGTGATCTGCATGTCGTCGAGATCTGCAAGATTGACGTTGTTACACATACGGCTCGCATCGGAACACAACCCACCACCCAAACCACATGGGGCATGAGGCGATGCGTGTGCCAGAAGCCATGCACCAAGTCAGCCGCAACCGACTACTTCAGCCGAAAAACACCCTTCCAACCGCAAAGAAGAGATGGCAGGCTTGCATTCAGACCAACGAGACACTGACAATGCCTGCTCGAGGTGTTAAGTGCGTCTTCAACAACCACCCCACTGCCAAACCCTGACGAAGTCGCAACTCAAGACAACAAGTTTCACACCTGTCCCTAAAACAACCCGACCAACAGGCAAGAAAAGAGAATCGAACGGCTCTACGGGTCAGAAAATCACGCGGTGCTCCGCATGAGCTCTTCCCCGACAACCCAGAAAACCGATTTCTTCCCACATTATCAGTTCTCCCAAAGCGGCAATACCCTGAAACCCTCAATCCTAAGTACCAAGGTTCCAACAACCGAAATTTCCTCTGCTCAGGGCGGTGCGGGTGAGAAGAAACGGACAAAGGTCCATGACTTCTGGGCGGGCGGCTGAGGATACAGAGTGCAGGGTCGCATGCACTGGATGCAAAATCAGCTTACAAGGAGGGGGATCTCGAGGGATATAAGGACCATTTTCAGGGACTGTGACCGTTCTTCAGCAGCAGAGTGGGTGTTGAAAACGGGTGTTTGTTGCTGGTAAGCCCTTGCAAAAGCAAAGACCTCAAAAAAGGGTGCACGGGAGCCTCAATGGTACGCGCACAAGGTCGCCGAGGTCTGAGGTCCCTGCTGTCGGCGATCTCGTCGGCGTCCAGGTAGTTGAAGTGCATTGGCATGCCGCTGAATTTGTACCTGGGCCGGTACACGTGGATGCGATGGCCTTTTGGGATAACAGCGTAGGATATCTGACAGCATGGCTGCATGGCTCAAACGGTTTCAGGTCTCAAAGTTTGCAGGGGCCAGCTCGCACTCATCAGGGCCGAGATTTCTCTTTTGGTGCAACGAACCCGCGACGAACACCGCCAGCAGTGGCTCAACTTCCCGTTTCGCCACCGTTGGCCGTGAGGCGAACTCAAGGCTGTCCACTGCTACAGTCTCCGAAAGCATCGAAGCTCCACTGGGCTAAGAACCACAAACATGTGCCCGGCATCAGGTTTAGTTCGACCTTCGACCCCCAACCCAAATCTCGAAAATCCTACGAGACCTTGAACCCCGAGATCCCCAGCCCCATCCCACATCCCAAAACCCCCAAACCCACTACCTGCCGATCCCAAACCCAAAACGACCCAACCTCGGAAGCGCCAGGCGGCAACCCGAACCCAAGAGCCCATACCGTACCGTCTCAGAAGTTTCTGGCTCAGTGCGTCCGGGCCGCTCCAGAGGTGTTTTGGCTTCCAGCGCGCGCTCCTCGGTTCGGGGTGTGGGGCGGGGAGCTGGACTTTGGAGTCTGGATTTTTGCTTTGGAGTCTTAACTGCACGGCTGGAGTGGGATTTGGCTCCCTCCAGCCTTGTGGAGTTTCTAGGCTGAGAGCGCCTCTTGCATGAACCCTGCGCTTGGGGCTTTGACTCCACACTGCGACTCAAAGCAGTTGGACATTCAAAGTTCACGGCTCAAGCAATTTCGCACTGAAAGGAGTCTGCAGAGTTTCGGGTCCGTAACTTGAAACCTCGGCCATGGGCCCAACAGTCCGGAATAGCTGCTCGGCAGAGCTGCGTCTAGTTTGGATGTCGGGGCGGTAGGTGATACTTGGGATGTAAGATGCCGAAGCTTCAGTTCGGGACTCAGGGCCTGGGTGCATTTGGGACTTAAGATCTAGGCACTGGCATCACCCGCTAGGATTTCGGCCCAATCGGCAAGGTTCTTCCGCAGCCTTTGCAAAGCAGGGTCTCTCTCATGGCTCAGGGCTCCGAGGCAAAGGCTTCAAGGGAAACGGTCTCTGAGTATCCTTTTTGGGAGTTTGCTTTGCTTTGGGACCCATGGTCATAGGCCTCAGGCGTCTCCGACAGACGGAACTCAAGAAAAGCCAAACAACCTCAACACCCAAACCTCCAAGTAGCATGGTAGTGGTGGTAAAGTGAGCTTGTCGTCGTCATGGTCGTGGTAGTGGCAGTGATACGGACAGTGGTAGTGCTGCGTTGTCGTAATGGCAGCTGCAGTAGCAGGCATTGCAGCGCAGCCGTCGCAGTAGCCGTAGTGGCCGTTGTGGCCGGCGATGTAGGTCGTGGTGGTCATAGTGGTCATAGCAGTCGTAGTAGTCGTGGTAGTCGTAGTTGTCGTAATGGTGCTCGTGGTCGTCGTCGTTTTCGTCGTCGTCCACCTCCTCCTCCTCCGCCTCCTGCTGCACCGCAGTAGTAGTAGCAGTAGTAGTAATAGCAACGGAAGTAGTGGCAGTAGCAGTAGCAGTACCAGTACCAGTACCAGCACCAGTACCAGTAGCAGTAGCAGTAGCAGTAGCATTGGCAGTAGCAGTAGCAGTAGCAGCAGTAGTAGTAGTAGTAGAAGTAGTAGTAGTAGTAGTAGTAGTAGTAGTAGTAGTAGTAATTAGTAGTAGTTAGTAGTAGTTAATAGTAGTTAATGGTGGTTAGTAAGTAGAGTAATTAGTCGTAATTAGGAGTAGTAGTAGTAGTAGTAGTAGTAGTAGTAGTAGTAGTAGTAATTAGTAGTAGTTAGTAGTAGTTAATCGTAGTTAATGGTGGTTAGTAAGTAGAGTAATTAGTAGTAATTAGGAGTAGTAGTAGTAGTAGTAGTAGTAGTAGTAGTAGCACCAGTAGCAGTAGCAGTAGTAGTAGTAGTAGCAGCAGCAGCAGCAGCAGCAGCAGCAGTAGTAGTAGTAGTAGTAGTCGTAGTCGTAGTCGTAGTCGTAGTCGTAGTGGTGGTGGTGGTGCCCGCACCCTGTACCCTAGCTATCGTCACAAAATTCTAATGATGGTTTGCAGTTCACTGCCTGCCCAAAGTGAGCGATGTCGTAGTCGTAGTGGTGGTGCCCGCACCCTGTACCCTGGCTATTGTCACAAAATTCTAATGGTTTGCAGTTCACTGCCTGCCCAAAGCGAGCGAAAGTTTTAGTAGCATGACAGTGATATTACCTGGCATTGTCGCACAGGAGTTGCGAAGCCAGACCGTGGAGGTTTCATGGGTCCGTATGCTGAGGCGATTAATTGAAGCTGTGCCGGGATTCGCATCCCAAAGTCAAGCAGTCACTGACGACCTGAACCCCCAATCCCGAATGGCCAGCACAGTGAAAAGAGATCTTTCCCACCCTGCCCAACGTTCACGATTGCACAGGTGTCTGCTTGTTGCCATATAAAGTACTTTCAGCTTTGCGGCGAACATCCGTCTTGGCAAAATCTCGTAAACACCATCCATGACAAATCAAGCTGGTATTGCATTGTGCTGTATTTCTTGCGAGGGCTCCAGCAGAGGATCCTTTCAGTACCTTGACATTGGTTCCCAAATGCTGGGCATGTTTCAGAGTGCCGCTTCACATCGTCATCTTGCAGGCCAATGTCGCGCCAGCCTGCACGATGTGCAACATGATGAAAGGCTGCCGCCTAAGCAGCAGACGCTGCATGATGCTCCTGTGCAAGTCCTGGGTGTCACAGCTCAGGCCATCGAAGGATCTCAGGATTCGTCGAATGTTGCCGGCATCTTGCTACCAAGCACACAGAAGGACTGCAGAAAGATCGCGCTGCTAGTGCGCATTCAGTGCTGGATTGCGAGGGCCATGCAACTCACCTTCCGTGGGCAGGAGAAGATTTCGGCGAGTACCCCCACAGATTCCGTGACAATGTGTCAAGAAGATCGCGTTCCTGCTACATTTCGCAGTCTAGCACTCACACGCGCCTTGGCTGTGAATCATGACTCTCAGTCATTCCGATGCTGCTCTCGTGTTGGCATTGCGGTATGCATTGCCGAGGAAGACGCATTCCCTGACAAACGAGCAGTTCAATGCCATCGTCTCTGGGCCGTGCTTCTACTGCGGCAAGGCCGTTGCACCGAAGTGGCTTGGTTCGAACTGATCAGTCCCCAACCCTGAGGAGCCGCGGAAGCCAAAGACCAACGGCCCGCACGATCGTGGCCATTTCAATGGGCTAGACAGGCTGGATTCAGAGAATCGTGTCTACGCCAAAGAGACCACGGTCGCTTGGACAGAAGAGATCCGGTTCACCAATTGGAGCGGGGCACGGTGTATGGTAGCTTCCATCGGTACTCATTCGACGTTCTGCGCAAACGTATGTTTTACGCAAGGTGGCATGCTGTGGAGATTGCAACATCATGAAGTGCCCCGGCCACATTTCTGTGGCATTCGTTGCCGGTGCCCGCCCCTTTAGCCTCTGGTCGGACTGATCCTGAGGTACAGATGGGGACTTGAGGAGTTTCTGGAGCATTGCCGCTCAGTGGCCCGTTTCCATCGAAACAAGGAGAGCCAGGGTCGTAGAATTCATGCGGATGGGGCACCGCGCGGTATTTGCAAGACAGGCTTGAGTCAGCTCTGAAGATTGGGTGGCGTTTCTGTTGCAGGAGTTTGCAGATGAGGCTGCATTGGAGGCGGCGGAACGTCGCGAGTTTGACGAGGAGGCACTCTGTGCAACAGATCGTTTAGTGTGTTGATGGCTCCTAGAAGGGCCGCTGATGCGCTCATCGCAGGAGGTTGCGATCGAATCGGGTGAGGCCGAGGAGCATGTTGGAGAGACCGAAGACGATGACAGCGCCAGCGATCAAGAAAAGATCAAAGTGAGCACAAAAACTTTACCTTGTTGCCGATGCAGATCCCCGAACGGAAAGGCTATTCATGGTGCTGAAACAAACGAGTCATGTCGAGGCAAGCAAGCTGCACACATTTTGCTTGTCCAGAACCGTGCCTAAACCATCAAACGCGGTCAACGCGGATGACCTTCCGCGCAAGTTGCTGCCCAGGTGCGTGGTGCTGTCGCAGTCGGGTCTCAGCTGCTCTGCCAGGCTTCGCAACCGTATTGAGTCGTAAGACGGATAGCTTGCGGATTTGATGCTTCTTAAATGGAAACCCCGCATCTTGATTCCGATCAGGATCCGAGGATGTTGTTCTCTGAAGAGGGGGTTGATTAATGGGCAACAGTGGGACTTCGACCTTTTCCGTGAGCCTTTGGCGCAGAGTGACTGGAACTTCATGCGCTCTTTGGAGGGCTTCTAATTGTCTGTGTAGGTGCCAAGAAGGAGGATTCCAAGCTTCGGAGCTCATGTGTTGGTTGGGGTCGTGACAGACTTAGCACTCCACCCTGCGAGCATGGCTTCAATGTGGACAAAACTCGCCGGTGCGTCGCAATGGTTCTGCGAGCCGCAGCGGCAGTCGAAAGCGAAGAACTGCCAGAGAGTGTTGGCTCTCGAACAGGTTCCAGACGAGTCCTCAAGCAAGCCAGCAAAGTCAGACTCGCGCAGCGCTGCGCAGAAAAAAACAGAGACGGAACTTTTCGAAGCTCTCCTTGCCAACCGGCTCTACATGGAAAGAAAGCAAAGCGCGCTAGAAGAAGAAGTTAGTCAGTTGCAAAGTTCTTTGGAGGAGACCAGATACATGTTGCATCATTCCCAAAGAGTCTGTGAGGAGCTGCAAGCCCAACTCAAGGATGAGAAGCGAACGAGAGAAAAGCAACAGGACTATATGAAAGAACAACTCGACTCGCAAAGAGCTGAGCTGGAGGAACTGGGCACCGAGCTGGAAAAGGCCCATGCTGCGCTGCAGCAGCAGAAAGAGGAGTTGCATCGCCAGGTGCAAGAGAACAAGGAGAGGGCGGAAAAGAGGAGCGTTGTGGCATCCAAAAAAAGAGAAAGCGAGACGGAACTCTTGCGAGCACTCATGGAGCGTGCCGCAACGCAGCTCAGTGTTCCGGAGGAGCCGAGCCCCGTACAGAAGCTCCGTACTGAGCTGGAGGTGGCTCGGTTCATGTTCTCAGAGGAGCAAGAAGCTGCAGACGAACTTCGACGGAAGCTGCAGTGCCAAGAAAGCATGATATTCGAGCTGGAGCAGTTCGCAGAACTTCAGCGGTCAAATTTTCTGCATGAACATCGGCGTCACAAGGACTTTGAGGCCGACGTTGAAAAGTTTCTCCAGTGCCTCGGGCAAAGACACCCCGGCATAGCATGCGATCTTGCAATGACATGCACAGATCCACCCACTCCATATGGAGCTGGAGGTGGCTGAGTCGCTGCTGAGTCTGTAAGGACAAGTTCTTGTAGCAGGGTATTCTGGCGTTGCATGGGGCTTTTTATGTGCACATCCCACCTTCAAGTTGAATTACATAGTTGAAGGCCTCTCAAAGGGAGCCTGGCGTCTTGATGGATCGTACTGTGATGCGCTGCGCTTGCGGAAAGCCATTGTCGCGAGTTCCAGCTTGCGAAGGTTCGCCTTTAATCGCATTGGTGAAGAGCTTGAGGATTCGGAAAAGGCAATGTTTGCGAGAATGAGGACGTGAGTTATCACAAGGGTAGCACCACCCAGCATCTTCTCCTACCACAGCTCTACAACATCATCGCTGACGACGATATATGCTGCCAGAACCACCACAACTATTGCTTACTAATTCCTACTATTCCCTACGATGCTGTATTACAGTTTAAGTTACTATGTACTACTATTCACTTCTGTTGTTCACTATAATTTGCCACTGCTGACGATGTACCGCTACCACCTATATACTACGGTTTACGGTATGTCTCACAACAAGCGCGGCCACAAAGTTGACTGTCGTGGGATGACTGGCAAGATGCCTTTGAACACGGCAGGAAGAACAAGCGTAAGCAGTGTTGGCTCCAGAGACTTGGTTCCGCAGAATTCCCCCACCTCCTGATCCTCTTGAGGCCTTGCATGCCCTGGGTGTGCCGTCAGGAGTAGCAACGAACGGCAAACTCCGTAGGAACTGCTGTGCGGACAGGTTGTCTGACAACACTGCCTTGGCAGGACGGGATCCGCATTCCTCGCATCATCCACCAACTGTGGATGTCACCTCAGCAGCCAGGCCTCCCCGTCGCAGTCACTCATTTCGGCGCAACGTGCAATTCGCACCGAGTCTTTGCGAGGTGTGACGTTCCAGGACCGAGAGCCCGAGCGCCAAAATCTCAGAAACCTGATACAGCTGCTGCATCATACCACTGCTAGCCTTTTGTCTGTAGCGTGTGCGTGTGTGTGTGTGTGTTTGTGTGTCGCTTCCCCGATTTTGCTGGTTTCAAGCTGTGCCTGGTTGAGGTCCTGACATCGTAGAAGCCATTCGACAATGGCGATTCGCAGCGTGTTGGGCTTGTGATCGAGCGAATGTAAGTGTGTCTGAAGGTTGACAGGTTCATGTCCAGATGCGCAGATGCTTGTAGCCAAAGTTGTTGCACTGCTCCCACGGTGTCATCCTAAAGCAATTTCACATACGAGTTCTTGCATGTCAAGGCTGCGCGACTCACCGGAGCCGTGGCAACACCAGGCAGGGGCCTCACTCCGTGAAGCAGAGCGAAGTTTGTCGTTGCGACACGCGGCAAGGTCTGGAACCGCTCCTCGGTGAGGTCCGTCCTTGACCGGCACCCTCATTTGGCAGACGGGTTTGAGCGCCTGGCAAGGCAGCTCGGCTGCTTGTTAACTAGATGTGTTCGTTCTAGAAGAGCCATGCAACTAGTTGGAGTGCAAAGGTGCACTGACACGAAGGCAGCCACGCATGTCTTGGAGGAAGGTAACAGCTAGAGGCCACCAAGCAAGGGCAGTCGTATGTGTCTGGAAGTTGGAAGTCTCGAGAGGTGGCCTGAGCGGCAAAAGGACTTCTTCATGTACGCCGCAAGCCCCTCGCAAAAGAGATTTCCTGTGCCACGAGTTGTTATGTGCGATCGCGTGCTAACACTGCTCTCCATCAGTACCGCTTGAGCAGAAAGTCTTCGGAAAGGTACTTGGCATTGTTGGAGGATTTTTCATCGATGCCGATGTCGTGCCGCCTCATGCTCACTAACAGTTGTTGCATCAGGAATCTGACGGATGCTGTAGATTTGGACAGATCTCTAGGCTGCAGTTGCCATCGGCTTGGTTCGAGGAAGCGTGCAGGACCTGATGCGAGGGCTCGCGTTCAAGAATGTTCGGGGGAGGTTCACGTGCAACATTGGATGAATTCATTGGAAGGTAGGTGCAGCTTGTTTCGTTTTTGCCAGTGGTTTCCCATCATTATTCGCAGCTGGTAGAAATTCGTGCAGTCACGCCCCGGCAGGGCAGATGTGGCAGGATCATCTCCGAAAATTCAGTTGATGGCCCGAATCTCAAAGCCAGGGCATGCTAGGGCCGAGCTGGCTCAGGGCAGCTCGTACTAACTCTAAAAGCCCTAAACCCAAAACCCCTAAGCCCCTGAACCCCAAACCCAGTGTCTTTGGGACAGTGTGAGGTGGGCCTTGAGTGCCGCGGTTCCGCCAAGGAAGCCGAGGCATGGCGCCGGTGCCCCAGATCAAGCGCGCCTGCCTCGTTGAATACAGCGAGCTGTAGCTAGATCGAGAAGATCTATATCAGTATCTACTGCCTTAGGATGCAATCAGTGAACATTTGCGTGTATGCATGTTATGCTTGGTATGCATGGATGGATGGATGGATGGATGGATGGATGGATGGATGTATTGAAATGTATGTCTGTATGGATTTATGGGTACATGGATGCCGACAACATACATCCATGCGACATACGTCCTGTACATACATAAATGCATACATGCATTCACACATACATACATACTTACCTACTCCTTACTTCTTTGCTTGCTTCCTTGCCTACTTGCCAACTTACTTCCTTACTTTCCGGCTTACCTCCTTACTTGCTTCCTTACTTCTGTGCCTGCATACCTACCT
Source organism: Symbiodinium sp. CCMP2456 (assembly GCA_905221635.1). Lineage (NCBI taxonomy): Eukaryota > Dinophyceae > Suessiales > Symbiodiniaceae > Symbiodinium > Symbiodinium sp. CCMP2456. The sequence goes on along the minus strand of CAJNDV010025658.1, from coordinate 10,711 downwards.
ACCTGCCTGCCTACCTGCCTGCCTACCTACCTACCGACCGACCGACCGACCTACCTACCTACCCACCTA
>CAJNDV010025647.1:29566-40733 GCA_905221635.1 Symbiodinium sp. CCMP2456 | reverse complement strand
CAAACCCCCAAGGAAATCTCAAAGGCCAAAACACCCAAAACCACAAAGCCACCAAAACAAAACATGCAAAAACCTGATCCCTAAACCTGAGCCCTAAACCCTAAGCCCTAAACCCTAAAACCCTTAAACCTTAAACCTTACGAACCCCTAAAATCCCCAAAGAGCCCAAAAAGCGCAGGCCAGGGCGAAGCTTAGTGCGAAGCCCAAGGCAAAGAAGGAGGCCCGCTAGGGCTTTGAGGGTTTTAAGGCTTGTACGGCGTTTCGGGTTTCGGGTTCATAGGGGTTTAGATTTGTATGTGTTTTGGGTTTTAGGGGCTTTGAGGGTGTAGGGGGTTTAGGAGGTTTAGGGGGTTTAGAGGTTTTTAGGGGTTTAGTAGGGGTTAGGGTTTAGGCTGAGAGTCTGCGGTGAGGGTTTTATGCTCTGGGATTTGGGCGCCAATGCCCGTTCTTCTCCTTCGACTTCGGTTCGCTCTCCTGCAAGCCACCACAGTTAGCGAGGTGGGCCAGGGACTGCTCTGAATTTCCACCGGAGTTGCTTGCAGTCTGTGGGAAGGATGGCCACTTGTACTACTTGCCAACCGACATCCTGAAGGAAATTTCTTCTCAGACCACCTTTGGGCGGATTTTGAAGTCAGGCGGCTTCTTGCACGACACATATGCAAGAGTGCCGCTGCTATTCACCCCTTCCATGCCACTTTCACTTCCATCTGACGTGAAGGTCCCAGGGGTGCCAGATATCATAAACAAAGATGGCGAAAAAAACCACCGACGGTTGGGGTGAAGTCGGACCTTCGCTGATGTGTGAGCTGAACCTGAACCCTCGCGGTGGGTTTTATTCGCTCATGCAGCATCGGTGCTTGCTACCAGTCGGCGAAGACTTGGATGTGGTGGCCAAGGGCATGGTGGGGCTCCATGAGTCGCTGGGCCGTAAACCCTAAACCCTAAACCCTAAACCCAAAACCCTAAAACCTAAACCCTAAACCTCGTGCTGTACGAGAGTTGTGTCAAGGTGCGCCTTCCCGCACAGCAGGACTGTGGTCTTTTGATCTCACTTGTGAGTTCAGGTGGGCAAGCGCTCTGCTGCAGTAAGTTTTAGTGCGCGATGCTGATTGGACAGGACAACCCCAGTATGGCTTTGACGTCGTGGCAACAACTTGCAAGCCACAATCTCCTCCCAGATTGAATAGCAAACTTGCTACCGCGCTGTGGATGCGGTGCCAGTTGCTACCGGGTGGGCCTGTGCGAGATGAAGCTTTGGCTAAGTTCGATGCCTTTTTGGAAAGCGGCCGGCAGCGGCAGAAGGCCAACATCGTCAAAGAAGCATGGAACCGGGGTGGCCCACGCACCTCATCCAGTTCTGGCCTGAATTGGGCGCAGATGCGCACGCCGTCGGACCGCGTTGTTATCAGGTTCCACGACAATATCGATTCACCCCCCTCCGCGGCGTTGCTGACGCAGGAAGCTCCAGAGTACGCCCTGTGGGCTCTGGGACATGGCACCAAGTATGCGCTCAAACTCGGGGGCATGCGGTTAAAGTCCATGCGCAGAGAATTCCTGGCGAAACCACGACTCCCAGTTGAAGGCGACAGTGTCACGGTCACGGCGGCGAGCGATCCTTGGAACACGCTGAAGTCCGGGCAGTGTCATGTTTTCGCTGGCGAGCGGTGGTTGCAAGGGTGGTTTGTGGTCTCGCGCTTCCCGGTGCTGCTTCCTTCGGATGTACGACTGTGGGAAGCAAAGGCACCCCCGCCGTGGGCCAGAAATGTCCCCCGCAACACCATTGTTTGCAACCGCGAAGAGGACACGGTGACGAAGGCCTCTGGTGGTGACGCAGATGGGGACGGCCTTTGCCTGACGAACGACCCGCGTATGGTCGATTTGGTCAGGACCATGATGGGCATGAACGAATGGCAGCGTCCTTGATACTGGCACGTGACGAGGACTACATCAAGCACATTTCCCGGGTGCCTACGGTGGATGTCAAGTCCTTCGTCTGTGTCCTAGCAGAGAGGGCAATTTTCGCGAGTTGCACCTGCGCCTCAGCTAACCAGAATGACTAGAAACTGGCGAGCTGCACGATTAAGTCAGTGTCATCATCATATATTCGTGAAATCATGACGGTGTCAGCATGCCAGCGGTACTGAGGCGAATCGGAAAGAGTCCGCCATGGGCTATAGTGGACCTGGCCTTCGACATGTGCCATTTGGAGCACGCGGCCACCGACTGTCCGAAAAGATGGGAAGCCACGCAGGTCATGCGGGTGGCTGCGGATCATCTCAACAAGGGGGGGCGTCGTGGCAAAGACCCCACGTTCTTCGGAGCACCTATCAAGCTTGCTGTCCCTCGACCCATTGTCCTTGGATGTGGACAGCAAGACTCCGTGGAGGGGCCACATATCCACCATGTTCCAGCCGTCTGGGTCCCCGCCGAGGAAACCCGGCTTAGTGCGGAAGCTGGTCGACTGGGACAACGTTTCTTTCGCCAGCCTCACACAGTTACCTTCGAGTCGGTCGTGTGGGTATAGGGATTGCTGGAATTTGTGGTCGCGGGATCCTGAGATCGTGGGATTCTGTGCCATAAACCCGAAACCCTCAACTCTAAGGTTAAGTTTGGGGATTTGTAGAACAAAGGTCTTTATCGACAGGGCTGGGAGATTCTGCAACTCAGGGTCTACAGTGCGCTGCAGGGCTGGTCTAGAACAGGATTGAGGGTTTGGTGGGCTTTACACCATTGCTGCACGGAAACTCGCTATTGTTGTAGAACCGGTGGTGGCATGGTATGCCCCAAGACTCTTCCGGATTCGCGATGTAGGGTTGATGATCCTGTGCGTTGACAGTCGAAGTTGATATCTCTTGCAGCGGCTAAAACCTAAACCCTAAGCCCTCTAAACCCTTGAACCCTTAAACCCTGAACAATAAGCCCCTTAAGCCCTAACCCCGTAACCCTTAAGCCCTAAACTTTAAACCCTAAACCCTAAAGCCTAAATCCAAATAAGGCCTAAACCTAAACCGTCAGTAGCAACAGCCACCACTTGCCGCGCCAGTACGAATTCCAGTAGACATGCCCGTGATCTTGACCTCGAAAACATGATGTGGTATAATGTGATGTAAAAATGTTATTTTACGGTATGATCTGTTATGATATGACATGTCACGGCACAACATAAATAGTATAATATGATTTGAGATGACATGATATGACGTATTTTGAAATGATCTAGTAGAACATACTAAATTCCTGAAGCCCTAACCCCAAACCCCAAAGCCCTAAACCCTAAAAGCCGTAAGCCCTAAACCCTAAAAGCCCTAAACCCTAAACCCTAAACCCTAAAAGCCCTAAGCCCTAAGCCCTAAACCCTTTAAGGCCCAAACCACAGCCAGAGACAGCAAACTCCCTCGGAGCAAGGCGGAACCTGCGTCAGCAGAGAAGCCCAAGAAGGGGAAGGAGGCGATTTTTGGGTTTTGGGTTTCGGGTTTAGGGTTTAGGGTTTAAGGTTTACGGTTCAGGGTTTGGGCGAACTGTGATCTACCCAAAAGTTCTTTAATTACCAATACTATTTTGGGGGTTCGACTTATTCTATTTATGCTATACAGGAGCCCAAAACCCTTTTCTAATTTTGCAGGCGCCTACATTAATTTCTCAGGCGTCTAAGTTACCTATGAGGCTGAACTGTGAACTCCAAGCCTCCGCTTTTGAAGGGTGTGGTGCTGGTGGGACTGTATTATCGGGGCCTATATAATTACCAATGCTATTTTTTGGGAGGTCTCCTGATTATAAATATAGTATCATGGGCCCCAGAACCCTATTGAGATTAGTCAGACCCCTACATTAGGTTCTGGGTTGGTGTGGGTTATTGGTGTTTTCGATTTTCTGGTTCAGGGTTTTAGGGCTTAGAGCTTTTTGGGGTTTAGGCAGGGTTTTACGAGGAATTTGGCGACCAGGCGTTTTGAGGCTTTAGGGGGTTGAGGGCTGCGTGTTCGGAGATACGGGACTGCGGGCGAGTGGATTGGAAGATTCGGGCTTTGGGCTTTTGCGGTTTGGGGTTTAGGGCTTTAGATGGGTATTACGGGTTTAGGGATTTGAGGCTTAAGGCTTTTGGGGTTCGTTGGCCAGGGCCAGAGGCCGCGAGGACCCACACCCCGACACCCATCCATCTCAGCAGTGGTTTGCTTTTAAATGTGGTCTTTTGTTGTAGAGCTGCGACAGGAAGCCGAGAGCCCTCCTTCAAGGGGGTCTGGGGGTGAAGCCTAGACTGAGAATAGTTGGGGTGTTTGGGGCGGGACCACATGCTGATGCAAGCGCGCGATAAGTGGGTGCGCCCGTATTCTTAAAGTAACAGGAACACAAACCTGAGTGTAAAGCCCATGCCCTAAACCCGAAAACCCTGAGCCGTCTTTTCCACCTAAACTTGAACCAAACCCTAAACCCTAAACCCTAAACCCTAAACCCTAAACTTGCCTAAACCCTAAACGATCTCTGAAAGACGCAGTCTCAAGGCACGCCACTGGGATGGCGGCAAGGTCTCCAAGAGTTTGATGCAGGACCCGAGCCTCCAGCGTTTTGACAAACAGAAGGGCTAACACACCCTAAACCCTAAACCCTAAACCCTAAACCCTAAACCCTAAACCCTAAACCCTAAACCCTAAACCCTAAACTATAAAGTTACTACGAGGGTTCTTGCGTTTCGACAAACAGAGTTGCTATGTCGAGCTGAGGGTTTCTAGAAGGGTACGGGTGATAGCAGCATTCAGTGTTCCGAGAAAGAGCTAAGGGGCTTTGCAAGGGTTACTATAAGGGCCCGTGCAGGGTCAGCTGTTGGCCTTTTTGGTTGTAGCGTTTAGGGTTTAAGGTTTGGTTTTGCGGTTTACGGTTTCGGCTGTGGGTTTGGGTTTTCAGCGCCAGATTTTGGCGCAGGGTTCGTGGCACATCTGTGCCCACAGCAAGAAAAATGTTCTCGTCAAGAGGTGCGCAGCAGACATCGCTCAGCACAAATTGTGTTGTGTCTCCAAATATTATCGTCGCGGGAAGAACAGGCTCGTGCGACTGCCTTGCAGCGCAAGAGGCTGGCATTGTCCTTTGCCGTAGATGAAGAAACTTGAAATCACCCTAAACCCTAAACCCTACACCCCAAACCCTAAACCGTTATGTGCTAGGCGGGATTTAGCTGCAATCCATTTGTTCTTTGTCAGATTGGTGGGTTAGGCTTTAGGGTTTCGTCCTCCATGATCTGTCAGCTAGCAGCTAGTTACTAATGCAGAGGCCTGAATAATGATTAATAGTATCTCCTTATAGTCCTCAGATAGTTATATTAAGTGCCATGGTGCCATGGTATATATATATATATATACACACACCCCCCAAAGCCTTATTCTCGCTTAGGGTTTAGGGTAAACCTGACAGCCTCACACCCTTAAACCGAATATGGTGGCTGTTCAAGAAAACCTGTCCCCGACCTAGACATCGAATAGGATTCCTTTTTGGGTTACTATCTCATAGTCAAGAAGTGTCTTCCCAATGGTCAACCCCCCCAAAATCATGAAGCCCAACGCCGTGCCGAAGCCAAAATGTCAAGCGAGTGAACCTCAAACTCCCGCAAGAGCCTAAACTTTAGAGCCCCAGAATCCGAATCCTCCTCTTTAGAAGTTTACCCTAAGCCCCAAAAAGTCTTCCACCAGGCACCCTGAAGCCTTGTCCCCTGAAGCCCTAAACCTTAAACCCCTAAATGCCCTAAACCCCTAAAGCCCCAAACCCCTGAGCCCTTTTGAAAAGGAGCTGGACTTTAGCAAGAACAAGCCCGACAATGATGCCGACCTCGCCGCAAAGCAGGCCGCATGCCGAAGGTCGGGTTTCTCGAAGGTTCCTGCTAAGGGTTTCAGGTTTTACCCTAAACCCTAAACCCTAAACCCTAAACCCTAAACCCTAAACCCTAAACCCTAAACCCTAAACCCTAAACCCTATATCGGGTTTAGGGTTTAGTCTTTCGGGTTTAGGGTTCACGGTTTTGGGTTTCGAGTTTAGGGTTCCCTAAAGGGTTCCGTTAAGAGCCCTAGGTTCATGTAGGGTTTCGAGTTGTACCCGTGGGGGTTCAGAGTTCAGGCCTCTGTAGATCTTCGGGTTTAGAGTTGGCTCTTAGTTGAAGGAAACTACAGGTGGGGAGTTTAGGGTATATAGGGCTTTGGGTTTAGGGTTTAGGGAGTTTAGGGAGTTTTGGGTATGTAGGGCTTCTGTACGGCTTCCATAAGGTATGTAGACCTTCTATAAGGCTCCTATTCCGGTAGCTACCCACCTGAAAATGTCCTGGACTTTCCCTAAACCCTCAACCCTAAACCCTGTTACATTTTGGGGACCAGGCTCGAGGTCTCAGGCTCCCCCCATTTCAAGGGCTTCTCATTTCGGGTTTCATTAGGGTTTAAAGTTCAGGTCTTAGGGTTTAGGGTTTACGGATTGGGGTTTAAGGTTAATATAGGGGCCTTAACAATTGCCAATATTATTTTGCGGGTTCCTTAATTATAAGTATAGTATATTATCACCCAAACCCTATTGTAATTATTAAGGCCCCTACATTACGGATTTGGGTTTAGGGTTAGGCTTCAGGTCTCAAGGTTGATTGTTGGGCTACAGCTTTACTTCGGCCTCCTTGAACTCGACTTGCGGGAATCGGCGGATGTCGACCTCCCTCCACTCTTGCGCTGTAAAGACCCGCGTGCTGTGCTTAAAGCTCCACGCCCGCAGAAGCAGAAGCTCTGACCCCGAACACCCAAGAACCTAGAAACGCCTTAACACCCGAAATAATGTAGGGGCCGAAATAAGTGCCAATACTATTGTAGGGGTTCCTTGTTATGATTTTAGCATAATGGGCGCCAAAACCCTATTCTAATTATTAAGGCCCCTATTATTACACCCTAAACCCCTAAACCCCTAAACCCTAAACCCTAAATCCTAAACCCTAAACCCTAAACCCCTAAACCCTAAAACCTAAACCCCTAAACCCCTAAACCCTAAACCTTAGACCAAACAGACATCCTGAGCCCGATTGTCCCAATGCGCCCGCGATCAGGCAGAGTTTCTCGGCTCGGACGATGAAAACTTCGATGCCGAGGTACCGGCTTCATTTTGCTCAGTGCTGCTGCAACTGCTCCTACTGCTGCTGCTACTGCTGCTGCTGCTCATCCACAACCACTACACTACTGCTACTGCTACTCCTACTGCTGCTGCTGCTGCTACTGCTGCTGCTGCTGCTGCTGCCGCTACTACTACTACTACGACGACGACGACGACGACGACTACTACTACTACTACTACTACTACTAGCACCACCACTGCTACCACCACTTCCACTACTGCCACTACTGCCGCCGCCACTGCCACTGGCCGCTACATCTCCAATGCCACCACCGCCATTAGCTGCCACCCATTTGTCGCAGTATAATGTATACTTGTATGAAAATACGTTACCACAATGCGGTAGCTTTCTCCCGTGTTGCTCAAACCATGCTCGTGTAACCCATGTATGTGAGTCCATGGCTACTTCCCTGCGCTGTCACTATACTCTCGGCAGATTATGGTACCATTCCTCTTTGCTCCTAAACCCTAAACCCTAAACCCTAAACCCTAAACCCTAAACCCTAAACCCTAAACTTGCTTATGATAAGTTGATGGCAGCTCTCTAAATGGACCCCAGCCTGGCATCTGCAGCATCGCAAAGCACCTTCTGCTAAAGAGCACCGGGGTATGAAGAACACCTACCTCAAGCCCTTGCAGCGCTTATTGGGCAACTCTTAAACCCCAGGCCCTGAACCCAAACAAAAACTTCACCCAGACGCTGAAACAAGCCTTACCTGCACCCCCCAAAAAATTCTGTGCATATTATAGGACCTTAGACACAGAGGCTATAACACTAAGAGGGTAGGTTCTCGCAGTGCCCAGGTAAACCCTAAACCCTAGAAGCAGGGACGATCGCGATGTCAGTGGCTCCTCGGGATCATGGATCGTCCCAGACCTTCCAACATCCCTTAATTTAGTGATATACCTCCAACATATTAGGGATCCCATTATACCCTAAACCCTGAACCCTAAAACCCAAAACTCCAAACCAAAGAATAAGCGTTCCGCAGGGACTTTTCGTGCTGACGGAAAAAGGCGCTCAAAAAAAACCAACCCTCAACCCTAAACTCCCAAACACTAATTGAAGGTACGAAGGCCAGGGCCACATTCCAACGAATCCGGGCGCTGCGTGGGAAAATTGCGATTTCTTCGAGATAATCTGGCGAACAAAGCCCCGAAAGCGCCATTTTCCAACGAAAGACTGAAGGTTTAAATACATATGAGAAAGAATGTCTAGGGCTGAGGGTTTAGCCCTTAAAACCTAAGCCCAGAGCCCCTGTTTTCCGGCGTGCACACCCAATGGGGCGGGCCTGCGGCCAGGAGGGCGAGGTCGCATTGAACTTTCAAAGCAAAGCCCGAAACCTCAAATTGTATAATATAGGCCTAAACCCTAAACCCTAAACCCTAAACCCTAATTAGGGGCCTTAATGACTAGAACTGGATCCTGGGGCTTCCTTATTGTAATTATGGTGCTATAGACCACCCGAAACCTTATGGAAATTATTAAGGCCCCTATACTACCCTCTGCCCTAAACCTATACCTCTCAACCCTTGAATCCTGAGCCGTGAGCCCGAAACCAAACACCCCTGATTTTAGTGGCAGGTCGAGTCCATCAAGTCGTCGTCGGGGTCGGAGGACGAAGCCAAGGAGGACGGCCGACGTCCGGGTTTGGTTTCCTTTCCAGGGTTCTATTCGGGCGTTTCTGTGAGAGTTCGCTTGAGGGCTGTAAACATTAAGGATCGACTGTTTGGGGTTCAGGAGGCTTGGGTTTAGGGTTTAAAATGGGGACCATGAGGGGCCTACATAATCACCAATATTATTTTGGGGGCTCCTTACTATAAACATAGTATATATGGGCCCCCAAACCCTACTCTAATGATTAAGGCCCCTACATTAAGGTACCCTAAACCCTGAACCCTAAACCCTGTAAGCTTTCGGCGTTGGGGTTGGGGGGTTCTGGGCGGCTTCCTGCGGCTTCTGGCTTCGCTTTTGGGGCTCGGTGAGCTTTTGTTTAGGGTTTAGGGTTCAGGGTTCAGGGTACCTTAATGTAGGGGCCTTTAATGATTAGAGTAGGGTTTATAGGGGTTTAGGGGTTCAGAATATTTTTTTTTGGGGGGGTTTTGGGATTCGATGGTTGGGTTGATGCCCGACATGACGCTCAGGGAGTCTATGGTTTGTGTTCCCCAAACTCTACGCCCTGCACCCGAGACCTTAAACCCTAATTAGGGTTTAGGGTTTAGGGTTTAGGGTTTAGGGTTTAGGGTTTAGGGTACCCTAATCCCTAAGTTTATAGACAAGTGCTACTGCCTTCCGGCCTATGCTGCAACATGCAACGTGATGATTTCCTAGAGCCCTAATCCCGAAGCCTGAAGCCTTAACTAAATCCCTAAACCTGTCAAAAATAGTAATCCCAAACCGTGAACGGGACACCTCTAAATCCTAAAGCCCATCGCCCCAAAACAGAAAGCCGGTCAGCACCGAAGCAAAGCTCTCGAGGACAGCGAAGGCCGTGTCGGCGGTCTCTTCAAGTCGCTGACCCGTGGTGTCAAGGCCCTACCCGAAGGATGGGACTTAACGTAGGAACCTGAATACGAAGCCCAAAACAGGACGATTCTAACGCAAACACCCCAAACCCTACACCCTAAACCGTACACCCTAAACCCTAAACCCTAAACCCTAAACCCTAAACCCTAAACCCTAAACCCCAAACCCAAACACCACAAACGAAACCCTCCAAGCTGGAGCTATATATAGGAGTCTTATAGGGTATTAGGGTATTAGGCTTTAGGGCTTCGGGGTATTTTGGTTTAATGTAGGGGCCTGACTAAATTACCTCTACTATTTTTTGGGGGGTTCCTTCTTATAATTATAGTATACTATACCCCAAACCCTAGTCGAATTATTAAGACCCCTACATTACCTATAGTCTGCATTGTGGTAGACCCCAAACAGGACAACAACGGAGACTGTAGGTAGGGTTTACGGATTTAGGCTAACTTAGGGTTCAGGGTTTAGAGCTCAAGGGTTTAAGCTAGTTTGGGGATCAAGGTTAAGGATTTAGGGTTTAAGGTTTTGGGGCTTGGGAACATTGGTTTTAGGATTTTTAGGACGTAGTAGTTCAAGGATTCGGTTGTGAAGGGTCTGAATGAGTTAGGTTTTCGGTTGCAAGTGGTGTTCAAGGCTTGGCTGAAGGATGCGTGCGGTTCTGGGGTTTTTGGACTTTAAGCCAAGATTCACAGACGCACATACTCTCGAAGCCTGAGTTGTTGTTACCGGTACTCCATGAAGTGTCCTTATCAGAAGGATAGTCAAAAGAGGCACCAAGCCCTATTCTAATCACTACAAGGGCCCTGAACGGAGCACTATTGTCACTATTGGAATGCCCTTTAAACCTAGTTGGAAGGTCCAGGGCTTAGTAATTAGTAAGTAGGTATTTTTATAAAGGTATAATAAGCATCGTAATTCCGATTAGGATCCCGCTTAGGGTATTTTTAGGGGTTTAGGGGTTAGGGGGTTTAGGGTTTAGGGTTTAGGGTTTAGGGTTTAGGGGTTAGGGGGTTTGGGTTTAGGGGTTCAGGGTTGGCTCTACTCAATGCAAGTACGGATTACTAAGACCCCCGACCCCCCAAAGAACCCCTAGAGCTAGAGCCTCCCCCAGAGACTTCATGCCTCATCCTCGCCAATGCTCGCCAGAATATCACGGGCGGCGCCGTGCTCGGTGAAGAAGATCTTGAGTGGCAGCCTCAGTTCTCACTCATCCAAACCCTGAACCCCAAACCCCTAAACCCCTAAGGCCCGAACCCTAAACCCTACAAACCCCTAAACCCAAAACCCTACAAACCCCTAAATCCCAAACCCTAAATCCCTAAACCCTAAACCAAAAAACCCTAAACCCCTAAACCCTACAAACCCTACACCCCTAAACCCCCAAACCCTAAATCCCTAAACCCTAAACCCCCAAACCCTAAGCCCCTAAACCCTACAAACCCTAAACCCTAAACCCCCAAACCCTAAACCCCAAACCCTAAACCCCTAAACCCTACAACCCTAAACCCCTGAACC
>CAJNDV010025647.1:0-17578 GCA_905221635.1 Symbiodinium sp. CCMP2456 | reverse complement strand
CTCCTTTAAGGGATCTAAAGGGGTTCTTGAAGGGGATCTTTGTGGGTTTCTTTGGGGGATCTATAAGGGTTCTCCTCAACCCCTTGTGCTGAACCCTCAACTGCTAACCCTACACCCGAGACCCTAAATCCATGCATCATGAACTCTTAACCCAAAAACCCGACATCCTGAACGCAGCTTCATTTTCCCGAAGCCTGTCGTATGCATCTTGCTATTCGCGGAGTGACGCAAATCCTGATTTCCGGATGAGAATCATGAATGAAATGGGTAGTTCTATAAATTAGGGTCCCTTTTCAGGTCCCCCAAAATAGTACGGCACCCTTATAAACAGGAGCCCCAAAGTGGCCCTAATTTAGAGAACTAATCCAAATCTACTCGGTTTAAGCCTTGACCCTGACCCAAGGATCCCTCGCAGACAAGGCGTACAACCGATCATGTTAGGACCTTAAAATCCTAAGATCCTAAATTAGAGAATTCATGTAGGGGCATTAATTATTCCCTCTACTATTTTGGGACCTGATGATGATTATACTATAATATACCCCAAGCCCTATTCTAATTCTTCAGGCCCCTGCATTCACTGAATCCGGCCAGGATCCAGCCGATATCGCAAAGAATGCAATCGCGCATGCAAAGGCGAACGGCCCGGGCCCCACTGCTTCTTGCACAGGGGCAAGGTGGAGCCTACACAGGGTTTACCTACTGTTGATGATATAAATCCTGCATTACCTTAAGGACCCTAAACCAAGTATATTCCTTATTATGGGTGGGTCATGCAGGATTTATATCATCAGCCGTAGTCATCTTTGACTTTTTTGGGTACTATAATCCCTATATAATTCCAAAGGTTAACCGGTGGTTTCGCTAGGATACGGGACAAGTAAGTTTATGGTTTAGGCCTTTAAGGTGTTAGGGTTTTGGGCGATTCAACCTTCTCAAAACTCCTTGCAGCAACCGAATCACGCAACGGTAAATCCCAGAGAGAGCGAGAGAGAGCGAGAGAGAGAGAGAGAGAGAGAGAGAGAAAAAAAGGAGTTAGAGGGAGCGAAAGAGCGACAGAGAGAGAGAGAGAGAGAGACAGAGATAGAGAGATAGAGAGAGAGACAGAGGCAGAGAGATGCAGAGACGCACATAGGACATGTAAAGTTCGAGGTGTTCACTGCCCCTGCTAGGACAGATTTTGCATTTAATGGACCCCCCCCCCAAACCTATTCTAATCATGACGGCCCTACGTTAAGGGCGTCAAACCCCAGTGAAAATCCTACAGCAAGCCTATAAGTCCAACAAGGCTTAAACCCCAAACCCTAAACCCCAGACACTAAACCCAAAACCCTGCACCCTTAACACCACACCCTAAACCCTAAACCCTGTGTTAGAACCCGTTGATTCGGCACCAAGGTCATGATGTAGTTCTTGTAGATACCGCAGGACGGATGCAGGCGGGGAACTATGAAGGTAAGGGTTTAGGGTTCAGGATTTCGGGTTTAGGGTTTAGGGTTTAGATTTAGGGTTTGGGGTTTCGGTTTTGGAGTTGAGGGTTCTGGGTTCAGGGGATTCTCGAGCTGTGCAGTGTCCCAGAAAGCCTACTCTGCGACGAAGGTCTTGCGTCTTGCGGTTCAGGGTTCCGCGAGTGTCCGGGTGGTCCGGGAAGTTTCGGAAGCTGCTTGATGATATAAATCCTGCATTACCTAAAAAGGACCCTAAACTATTGGAATTACGGCACATTCCTTCCTATGGGTAATGCAGGATATATATATATATATATATATCATCAACCGTAGGGCAGTTTGGGGTGCGGGGTCGAGGGTGCAGGTCGGCATGCCCTGTTTGGGCGTATCTAAGAAGCCTTGCGATGAAGAAACCGCGGGTTCTTGGTGGGGTTCCTCGGCGAATGCGGCCGGCTTAGTTCTATAAATCACGTGCGTACATTAGGATCACTCGGGCGCAGAGTTCATCATCTGAGATGTCTCTGCGAGCTCCCTAAACCCTAAACCCTAAACCCTAAACCCTAAACCCTAAACCCTAAACCCTAAACCCTAAACCCTAAACCCTAAACCCTAAACCCTCGTGAGGACAACGAGCCGCTGATGCGGGCCTTGGCCAAGCTGGTGGCCATCAACACTCCTGATCTTGTCCCGGGCCTAGGTTTCTTAGTTGTTTAGGGTTTAGGGTTTAGGGTTTAGGGTTTAGGGTTTAGGGTTTAGGGTTTAGGGTTTAGGGTTTAGTGTTAAACGATGTCTACACTTAAAATCTAAAACCTTAAACCGATAATTACTTGCTTTGTGGGTTGAAGCTCCGGCTACAGTCCTTCTAGAGCCTGAACTGGACACCTGACATGCCAAACCTAAAGCCAAGACCATGGCTGTGTTGTCATGCCATATGTGCTTCGTGATACTACAAGAATTATCCTTTAACTTCAGGTCCGTATGTATCTGGAATACATGGTTCGTACAGTCTTACAGAGCTCTGCCTGTGGGGATGATGGGTTGGGTTTTCAGATTTCGGGCTTTCCATGCTCTGGTTGTGGGGTTTGGATGCATACGCCAACCTGTTATTCCCATTTCTAAGAATCCCTAAACCCGTAACCCTAAGATTCCCTAAACCCCAAACCCTAAGATTCCCTAAGCCCTAAACCCTGAACCCTAACACTCCCTAAGCCCTAAACCCGAATCCGGTAAGCGGGTGGAGACATCCGCGTCGCCTCTGGGGTTCCTAAGCCGGGGTTTAGGGTTTAGGGTTTAGGGTTTAGGGTTTAGGCCCTAGCAATGCCATACCGCCAGCCCGAAACTCGTAGGGTTTAGGGTCTAGGGTTTGGGGCGGAAGCCAAGACTTCGGAGCTACACTGGACTCGCTCGAAGTTGAGGGTTTAGGGTTAGGGTGATATTCTCCGGGCTCCTACCATAAACACCTGCGCCATTTTACCCTTGGCAGCCGGGTTTGGTCTGAGAACGATCTTTTCATTTTGTAGACAGTAAACCCTAAACCCGTAAACACATAATTTCCTAAACCCTAAACCCTAAACCCTAAACCCTAAACCCTAAACCCAGGCGTCTCGGCCCAGGCTGTAGTTTCTCCTAGGAGTCCAGCCCGGCCGACGTACCCGCGTGTGGCTCTTCCTTTGTGAAGGAGCCCACTGGATTTTTTTCTGACTTCGTCGTTTCTGGGGGTTTTACCTGTTGCTGCAGTTCGCTCTGCCAACGTGGTGGCCCCCCTCGAGGCTTTCCTGGGATCAGTGCATGCGTTTTCCCTCTGCTTTTGCAGTTTGGAGCTGCCTTATCGCGGGAGCCTTTGATTTTGAGGCCGAGCGGTGCAGTGACCGCAACGGCGGGGCGACAAGTGGAGTCGCCAGCACATCGCAGACAGAGGAAGGCCAGGACCAAGGCCAGAGCCCTGCTGCGTGGAGTTCTTGCGGGTTTTGTGAAGTGGGGTCCGAGGGCGGTGCAAGCTCTGAGGGCCGTGGAGACGCACCACTCCAATTCAGAGCTGCCTCAGAGGATCTACAGGTTTCTTTTGCAGCGCCGCAACAACGAAGTCATGAGCGAGGCGTGGAAATGCGGCAAATGCCGCACCATGTGCAAAGCGGCAGCCGCCTACTGCGGAAAATGTGGTGGGCACTGGCAACAGGTGCTCGAGACCAGTTACTGGGCACCGCCGCGTGGAGCGCCGTGGAAGCCCAACCAGGGGTGGAATGGCGATTTTGCCCAGGCACACAGGAGCCCTTCCCCCAGGCGCCGCAGAAAAGGCACTGGGAAGTCCCAGCAGCTTTCCACGGATGGAGGCCGCAGCAGTACAGAGAGTTCGTTTCCACAACTCTCTGCTCTTCCCCAACCTCCTGTGCCCAAACTCCCCGCCAAGCCGGCGACGCCAGCAGCCACAAGTCAGGCGACTTCCAGCACAGGCGAGCCGGACCAGAAACTCATCTCGGAGCTGCTCTCGCTCATCCCGGTCGAGACCCTTCCCGCAGATGTTCAGCGCCGCCTGGGTCAGATTACCCAGGACACTGCCCTCAAGCAGGGCAAAAGAATGCACAAGTTGGTTTCCGAACAGACCCAACTGAAGAAGGAGCTCGAGAAGCTGAAGTCCGACAAGCTGGCCTTTTCTACGGCGTGGGAAAGCTACATTACACAGATGCTGGAAATGTGGCAGCGCCAGAGCGAATCCAGACTTGCCGCTCTGGATGCTTTCGTCGACAAAGAAGCGGACCTCGTCTCCAAGCTCGCTGCAGTTACCAAGGAGCTCGCTGCAGCGACCGCCGCCGAGGCCTCCGAAGGCCACGATGTGGACAAGGAGGACGACTCGGATGTGGAGCTGCAGGCGGCCGAAGATATGGTGGCCACTGCAGCGGCTCAAGAGGCGGAAGTGCGCGAAAGGCACCGGGTCACCAGGGAAAAGATGGTCGAGCAGAACAAGCGGCTGCACGGAATGCTGGAACAGGCCCGGCAAGACGCAGAGGCCGGAGCTGCCAGGGACGGCAGCCGCACGCCACGCCGCAAGGTCAAGGAGGAGCCCAGCGATGGGGAAGTCGTGGACCTGACCAAGCCGTCGCGCCCTGGTGCGGCCCGCACACATGCCTGAGTGGATGGTGCGGGCCGAACGGCCTTCCGCACAGTATTCTGTGCGATGACAGTTTTGTTTCGCCATGGATGGCGGAATTTGTGGCCCTCAATCAAGAATTGGAGGTCACACTCATGAAGGACGAGCTCGATACCCTCTTTCCCTACGCGGAGGATCCGAGGCTGGAGCTTGCCGAGGCTGAAGAAACAGAGCTGCAGCGCAGCCAAGCAGCGCGCGCCGAGTATGACACCAGCGCTGGAATTGAAACGGTGGATCAACCCTTCCAGATTCTCTCGGTGCGCATGCACAGGCCCGGGATTGAGTCCGATGCGGGTTGGTCGCCGTGTTCTCAAGCAGCGTTGGTTGCATACTCCAACTTCTTTGAGGAGGCTCTCGGCTACCACGGGGGTGAGACTGAGAGTGAAAACTGTACAAAGCGGCCAGCGGCTGTACATAGGTTCCCTTATAATGTACAGCCACGGGCGACCCTTTACAATGACACCAGGCAAAGGTGGCTCAATCTTTTCGTGCGGACTGCCCACCGTTTCCTCGGGCGGTCGCATCTCCTTCTCACTATGTCCGAGGCGTACTGGAAGGGCGGTTCCATGTCGGACCCTACAGTACGTCGTGCCACAGGTTCTGAGGACGAGGTTGCAGAGGTTCCCAGGCAGAGATTTTGCAACGCAGCGGAGCTCCTCCCACGAGCCTCCCACCGAGGGGCTCACGTGGATAGCTGCCACACTGCCATCTGCCCCGAGGCTCCGGCCAATTGCACTAAGGACGCTGCCGATGGTACCTCCATCCCGAGCATCAAGGACCCTCTGTCGCAGAGAGTGCAGCATTTGGCTTGCACCTCGCCCGTCCGCCGTCCCTCTCCTGCCCCACCACCGCAAGGTGCAAATGTTCCAGCGCACTCCCGGCCCAGGCCATCTACTAGACGGCCGTCTGCCTTGCAAGTCACCATCGCAGCGACCATGCAAGTGAGGCCAGAAACCTTGGTGCCCAGACTGCTGCACCTCCCGCCGGGTGAGCTCGGGGCGTACACACGCGCCCCAGCGGCCACATCAGATGGGGGCATCTGCTTTACCATCTTCGAGCCCAGACGACACGTGCAAATCCGAAGAGCAGGGGCTGACTGGACAATGATTGAAATAATTGCTGAGGCACAATCAGCGGTTGACTTCCGCGCGGCCCAGGTTCAGGTGCTAGCTCAGCCCATAGGTGGGTTTCCGGTGCCGCAGCTCGTCCTGACTCCTGCCCCGGCCGGGGCCTACACCGCCATGCCTTTCGACTGCCGTCCCTGTGGAGGGGGGGTCTACACCATAGTGACCCCTTTCACATACCACCATTCACAGGCTTTACAGGCTGCCGATGTGACAGCGTCCGGCAGGCTCCTTGCCGGCAGGGACATCGAGGACCTGCGCCTTGCTGATCAGGGCGGCCGTATAATCCAGGGAGCGATCCCCTTCGATGCGACTGAATGGCTGGAGGTGAGCCGGGCCGATGCAGAGGCCGAAGCCGAGGAGCAAGCCCTCATGCAGGTACAGGCGAGGCTAACGGAGGCCACTCCGCGCCCAAGGCAGGCTGCTAAGTCAACAGGCGATAGCAGGATTTTCAGGAGAAGCTGCGTCTACCGGGACACGCAGCCCTTTGGCCGCCCGGGAGCCCAGCCTGATTACGATGCGGAGAGGAGGCTGGCCTCAAAGCTGCCTAAGCCCCCCGCGACACCTCTGCGGGCAGACGACGAGGTCGCACAACCATGCGATAGGAATCCCAGCCGCGACCGCTCAGCAGTCGCATCCGACTCGCCTCCAGACAGGGAGCGCCGCTTCTATACCATCTTCGAGCCGAGGCTGGGGTACCGCAGGCGCCCATCACTCCCACAGTGGACACTTTGGCAGCACATCAATGATGCTATAAGACAAGTGCCGAACCCTGTCTGGCAGGCTTTTGTCATCACGGCACAGTTGCCGGGCTTTCCAGGCCCACAGATCACCCTCTCCTTCGCCGACTCCCCACAGCCAGGGCGTGCACTTCCGGTCGATCTCCGGCTTGTCGGGGGGGACCTGCACACAGTGGAGCTGCCATGGCAATGTGATGCGTCCATTGTATGGACGGCCCTGCAGGAAAAGGGGGCTGACCTGCCGGGCCGCTGGCAAAATTTCCAAGGCACAGGTTCGCTTTCCTTTTACAACCAGCTTGGTGAAGAGATCACTGCATGGGATCTCGCCGGGGACACCATCCAATGGGCGAGTCTTCGGGCTCAGCACGGAGAGGCGGCGGATTTTGACTGGAACACGGCCATAGCAAGCATGTCCACTGCTACAACAACGGCGGTGGCAACTGAGGACGCAGCCGGTCCCCCACCTTCCTTGCTGGGGATTAGGCCATACCGCGGGCCAGCCTTAGCTGCTCAGATCCAGATCTTCCCCCACTACCTGGCTAACACCGCACTGCACGCGATGACTGCGACTAGCCTACACCTCCATGAGGGCCGCGTGCAGACGAGCAGCAATTCCAGGGTGTACTCGCTTTTCTGCGGCCGGGACCCTCTCTGTTTCCGAAAAGCAGAGGATGACTGGACCGTTGGCCAGTACATCTCGGATGCAGCAACAGGCGCACAGGCAGATGTCCGTAGTGTGCAGATACTCAGTCTCCACCTCCACTCCCTGCCTACCCCACAAATTGTTACGACCCCTCTGGATTCGCCAGCTGGCTCCTCAATGGTCCCTGTGGACGCCAGGTGCATCGGGGGAGGCATACACACTATGGCGCTGGAGGCAGGCATGCCAGCGGCGGCCATCCTTGAGGCACTCGCCACCCAAGAGCCCCCGCTTTGGACGACGATACAGCAGCTTGCCGCCCTCGACGCAGCGTTCCTTCAGGACGCCACAGGCAATGTCTGGGACCTCTGCCCGGAAGATGTGACGTCCTTGCAATGGCTGGCTGTCCGCATTGACAGCAGGGCCAGTGCATTGCCCCTAGGTATGCAACCACCCTGCATTTCCATGGGCACGACCACTACTACCACGGGAGCGATGGCTGCCTATCACGGCGAGCACCTTGTCACCATTGTTTTGTCTGGCGGCGGAACGGTCCTTCGACTCGCTCCGCAGAGGGTTTCTCAGATAGATGTGTCAGCCAGCCTCACAGAACTTCTGCTAGTACTGGCGGCCCACGGGCGTTTACCGCGAGAGCCTGTTCTCTCCATCGCGGCGGCAATGCCGCGCACCATGGCGCAGCCGCGCCATGTCCTTGTGGGTTTTATAGTACAGGGCTTGGCGGAGGAAGACCATGAGGTCATCGTGCTCCAAGACCAGAGCCATGACGGCTCCCTCTTGACCGCGTTCACCTTGGACACCAACGTCATGCCGGAGCACATGCTAGCCCCCGCCCAGACGCGCCGAGGTTTTTCCATTGCACTGAACGGCTCGCCACTGCAAGGCTCACGCAGAGTCCTCCGGACAGGAGACCTCCTGCAGCTCCAGCAGGGAGCCCATTCAGCCCGGGTATGGACAGCGGCTTTTGCTTTCCAGCTAATCCCTGCCCTGCGACTCTTTGCCCTCAGGATCCGCCTCCCAGGGATGCGTCGCTACACGAGTGGATCCCTCACACCAAGAGCAGCTCAATCAGCAAGGAGGTACCTCTCCCAGGCAATCCAGCTCCGAATGCTGGAGCAAACCCTCGACCTGGGTGAGCCAGGGAGGAATAGCCACCCCGTTTTGGTCATGGGCCCAGGCCACGGCCCTTTGCTTCTGTACGTCCCGGCGGAGAGTGTGCCCGATGCACAGGAGGTTGCAAGGTTCCTCACTTTCTCAGGCCTTTTCGACCCAGGCACGGCATATGTCCTAACTGGCGCACAGTCCGGCACGGTGCCAGTGGTGGTCAGTGTACCCAGGCGAACTGAGGTGATGACTGTGCTGTACCCTTCGCCCGACGAGACCGATACCGTGCTGCAGCTTTTTGTGCCGCCCGAGTCTCCCCTGCACAACCTGGGCGCCTTGTGCCGACGAGGAATGGAGCTCGTCTACCCGGCATCCGTCACCCACGGTGCCGTGATACGAGAGCGAGCACAGAGGATTCGCTCAGCTGTGTCCTCGGCCGGGCACGCGGACATGTCCCTTTTGCAGACTAAGGCCAAGGTACTCAGGCGCAACCAGGACCCCGCTCCCCCTCCCCCTGAGCCAAGCGAGTCCCCATGCCCCGCACCTCAAGGGACCCCAGCTGTGCAGATTGCCACCCCTTTCGGGCGACGCCGGCTTGAAATCCACGCTCAAGGCCCACCGGCCACGGAGGCTACCCCGCCACCGGATGCCGGCAAGCAAACCCTGGTGCTTGAGGATGCAATCCCACCACCACAAGGGGGAGTTGGATGGGCGGTCACGAGCGAGATGCTTGACCAATGTTTGGAGATGCACGGCCTCCACAATTTGCATAGAGACCTCACTCCCCTGGACAGTGACCTCCGCCAGCAGGCAGCTGCCTGGCAGAGCCTCCCCGCATGGCAGCCCACCCGTCCGTGCGATGAGCTTTTCATCTTCACTGACGGATCTTTTCTCAAGGGCAAAAGTGCGGCCACGTGGGCTCTGGTGGTGGTTGCGAGGCAAGGCCGAAATGTAGGCAGTGTAGGTTTCGTGGCCGGTCGGGCCCAGACTCACGACCCACAGGAACCTTCATCATACCACGGAGAGCTCGCAGGTCTGATGCATGCCACTGCCTTTGCCTGCAAGGCACACTGCCCCATAGTGCATATTGGTAGCGATTGCCAGTCAGCTTTGCTTGTTGGCACCGGAGCCGCGGCGGCGCAGATGTCTGATCCCGCAGCTCGCGCTACCCAGGCACTGACTCACTTGGCGGGGATCTGCGGGACCCTCGTCCTCTGGCACAAAATCGAGGCTCACCGAGGATGCGCTTTCAACGAGCTGGCAGATGCCCTCGCCAAGCAAGTGGGGCGTTTTCAGGGACAGAGCCCATGGCCCTGCGACACCACGAGCTTTGATTATGCTGTCCAGGAGCACCTGATTGAGCAGCTGTGGCTCTCCTGTCATTGCATCCACGGCATACCTTGCATCTTGCCGAACGGACAATGGCCCGCGACCTCCAGCAGCCCAGTCCACCAGCAATGCGACCCCAGCCCGGCCGGGTGTGCCGACCAAGCCCCCCCAGAGGCCCTCTGCCAACTGCGCATGCGAATAGTACAGTACAATGTACTCTCCCTCTGCGGCGGAGCAGCCACGGCACTTATGGCCAAGGGCTTGAGCCAAAACGACATTGCGGTTGCAGGTTTCCAAGAGACTCGCCAGCGGCAAGAAGGGTTTAGCACCCATGAGGGGTGGTGGGTCCTCAGTGCTAGCTGTACGGAAAAAGGTGTCGGAGGCTCCCAGGTGTGGATCAATCCACGGTATGCAGGGCTCAACTGGGAACGCAAATGTGTTTCTGTCTTTCATTCCTCACCGCAGATCTTGGTTGTCCTCTCAAGGGTCAATGGGCTGGATCTAGCCATCGTTAGTGCACACGCCCCTCCTGCCACCAGCCCGGAAGATGTCCTCGACGACTGGTGGGGAACTCTGGCGCAGATTCTGGAAAAGGTCCCTCCGCGCTTCACGCTCCTTCAGTGCATAGATGCGAATGCCAGATTCCATCCTGAACCTGAGCGCCGGGCTACCCTGGAAAGGGCGCCCATTTGCGGCAATGCTCGGAGGCTAAGACAGCATGCTTTTTCTACGGAAGCCGAGCTCACAGACCTCTTCTCTCAGAGTGGGAATAAACTCGTGTCTTGGCGCAGCCCCGCGGGGCAAACCGCGCTCTTGGATTACATCCTCTTTCCAAGGGGCTGGAAGGCCGCTGCCACTACCGAAGATACCCCAGACCTGCAGGATCTCCACGGAGACATTGATCATGCGCCAATCCTGCTCACTCTTGATGTCTGCTGCGCGGCGCGCCAGGGAACCACCGAAACACGCATCGATGTAGCGGCACTTCAGACCCCTGCAGGGCAAGCCATTGCCCGGCGGGCCCTGGAGACAGTCCCTCCCATCCCGTGGGAAGTATGCAGCACGCAACATTTGGACTTCATCCACCGGCATATTTTGCAGGCTCTTCAGGAGCTGCCCAGAGCCCCCCTTAAGCCCCGCAATCCCGCTTACACGCCCGCCACACTTGACCTCGTGCGACGCAAGCGACACATCCGCAGGTGCCTGCGCACGGTCCGACAGCGCGGAGAACTCCTGCATCAAACGGAGCGTTCCCAGGGCCAGCATGATGTGGAAGGCAGTCAGGGCAGGTTCGAGGCACAGGCGCGGCAACAAAGATGCAACGAGGACAAGTGGGTCCAACTGCTACGGGATGTATCGGACGCACTCACCCTTTCCATGCAGCAAGACCGTGCTGCTTTCGCGCGGGCTGCTATTATCAATGCTCGTGCGGCGGGCCCCCGCGAGTTTGCTTACAAGTTACGAGCGGTCCTGAGGACTGGGCGACGCTTCCGGAGCCCCCCGCTTGTCCCGGTTTTCCAAGGCGAAGACGGTGTCACGGCGGGGCGCGAACCGGTCCTCGACACCTTCGCCGACTTTTTCTCACGTCCCGAGCGAGCGAGACCGGTAGCAAGGCGGAGCCTTTACAGCTCACAACTCAGCCCAGGCCCGCAGCCGCTCAAGGACGCCAGCGAAATGCCAAGCGTGGTGCAACTTTCCAGCGCAATTGCGCGTCTCAAGCGCGGCAAAGCGCCTGGTATCTCCAAGATACCTGCAGAAGTTTTTCAATGCAGCCCTATTGCCAGCGCAACAGCCATCTGGCCGGTGATGGCCAAAGCTCTGACACGGGACCCGCTACCCTTTCAGTGGAGAGGAGGCATGGCGACGGCTATCCCAAAGCCAGGCAAAGATGGATTCTCGCCTCAAGGGTACCGCTCGGTGATGCTTCTGGAGCCATCTGCTAAAGCGGTTCAAGCCGCTTTCCGGCCGTCCATACAAGAGGCTTTCGTCGCCCTCCGCACCCCTCTTCACTACGGAGGGCTCTCCGGGGCGCCCATTACCCTGCCCGCTTCCTGTGCCCGAGCCCACCTGCAGTACCTTAATACAAAGGGTCTATGTGGCGGCGCAGTCTTCATCGACTGTGCATCGGCCTACTACAGCGTGGCACGCGAAATCCTCGCAGCCAGGCCTGACCAGATCCGAGATGATCAGTGGGCGCAGGCCCGAGCAGCTGTCTTCTTTGAAGACGCCCCGAGCCGGCACGCCTTCATACAAGCGCTCAGGTCTCACACTGCTGCGGCCACGCTGGCTGATAATCCACTCCTGGCGCAATTCCTCGCCAAACAGCTTGACGGCACGTGGTTCGTCACAAGGACGGACACGCAGGTCATCATGAAGGCAGAGAGTGGGACGGCCCCCGGGTCGCCGATCGCTGATATTCTCTTCGGGATTGTTTTCCAGCGATTTCTTCGAGACATCAATGCCACGCTGGAGAAGGAGAACTGCCGGGCCTTCGCGTCTTTCGCGGCAGACGCACAGCCAGACATATCCGCACCAACCTGGGCAGACGATGTGTGCGTACTGTTCCAGACGGACACGCCTGCGGCCGCCCCGGATGCCGTGCAAGAGATCCTCCGCCACGTAGTGGCAGCCATGAGAGCCCAGGGCCTGGAGGCAAACATGGGCCCAGGTAAGACCGAGGCCATGCTGGTGCTGCACGGCGAAGGCTCCCGCCAAGTACGAAGGGCTCTTTTCTGCACCGCAAGCCCCAAGATTGCCTTCCAAGGGACGCAAGGCGGTATGGAGGTGCGACTCACACCCGAGTATACCCACCTCGGGTGTACCCTCCGTGCTGACGGCAATGAACTCCCTTGCCTCCGACACCGGGAACAGCAAGCGCTGCAAATCTACCGCCCGCTCAGGAAGCGTCTCCTCACGAACCCCTTCCTGACCGTCCGGGAGAAGACAGACTTGATCCAGTCCAGGGTGCTGCCTAGCTTTTTGCACGGCGCGGGGATGTTAACCCTCCGAAACACCAAGGACAAGGACAAGTTTGAAGACACTATCTTCAAAATCTACAGGGGCTCCTTTCGGCCAATCCTCGGGGTGTCTTGCCAGGGCTACACTAATGCTGAGATAGTGGCCGCACTCGGATTTGCCATGCCATCCGAGTTGCTTATCGTGGCAAGGGCGCGTACCCTAGCTGAGCTCGTCAAGGCTGACCTAGTACCCGTGCTGCGCTGCCTTGAATCGACCGCTACGTGGTGGACGGAGGCCATACGGGCAGCCGGGAGGGTCGGGATCCTCAATGACCCAAGCGTGAGTGCAGAGAATGCTGCATGCAACATTCAACATGACCCACGCACAGTCTCCCGACGCTGCCGGGCTTTCCTCCGTAAGGCCAGGGAGTCCCGACCCTTCGATCACGACAAGCTTGTGCCAAGGGAGCCCCCGGAAACAGTTTTTGTGACCACGGCCGGTGGCCCAGCCCTTCCCTGGCCATGCGACCAATGTGGCAACGCCTATGCCACCCGCAGACAGCTAGCTGTGCACCAATCCCGCCACCATGGCCGCAGACCGGCGGCGGTCTGCAGCGCTTTCGGGACCTGCTGCCAAAGGTGCCTCAAAGAGTTCTGGAGCCTCAGGCGACTTACGGAGCACCTTGCCAGGTCAGAGCCATGTTTGGCCGCATACGCTGCATCTGATTTGCAGCCGGATAATCCGGCGCCTACTAGCTGCGAATACGCATGGCAACCTTTTGCCAAGTGCGAGGGACCTCAGCCGTGGTGGTCCACTTTGACCCCCCCTCTCGAAACCGAGAGAGCGGTGTGAGGCTTCCCCTTTTTACATTTCATCCAATTTTCGAGGCATGCCCTGCAAGTGGCATTTTTCCTCACAAGGACCTGCAAGCGAATTTACCGCGCACTTTCAGTCTAGGGTGTCCGCCAAAAAACCCTAAACCCTCAACCCTAAACCCGTAGACACATAATTTCCTAAACCCTAAACCCCACACCCCTGATCCCCAAACGCCGTGTCTACCACCTCAAACATCTCTTTCAGGCCCATGACCCAGGACCAAGCCCCCAAACCCTAGTAGACAAACCTGAAGAGTACTTTTACGTGTCTAGGGTTTAGGGTTTAGGGTGTAGATATTTTCAGAGTTCTTATTAAAGCTTTAGTATTCTCTACCCCAACATGCTTTTCAACTCATTACTTAAGGTCCCTAAATTCCCTAAACCCTAAACCCTAAACCCTAAACTCTAAACCGTTCGATGCTTCTAGGTGCTTTTCGTCGGCGAGGCGCTTGTTGGAAACGACGCCATAGACCAGGCCCCCGGGTGATCAAGCACATCAGGAACGGTTTAGGGTCTAGGGGTTTAGGGGTTTAGGGTTTAGGGTTTAGGGTTTAGGGTTTAGGATTGCTCAAACTTTAGGCAGGGTTTAGGATTTAAGGGGGGTTTAGGATTTAGGGAGAGGGGTTGAGCTTTAGGGTTCAGGGTTCGTTCTTCAGAAGGATGTATATAAAGGGGGCTTTCGAACATGCTGTATGAAGCTGTGCCGGAGGCTGTCCAAGATTCATTGACTTCGACTGAGGCTCCTTGACCGGGGGCCCTTAAGTTTTTAGGGGCTTTATCCCAACTTGCATGAATCATAAGCCCCTCTTGAAGTGCAAACTGTAATGTCAGAAGCTTCAATTTCTTCTGTTTTAAATAGAGACCTGGGGTGTCCAGTGAGGCCGGCTGAGTATGGAATTATGTGAAAGGAAGCCCTGCGTGCAGGTCTGAGTGTAGCGGTTCGTATGCTGAGTGCAGCTAGTGTTCTGAACGCCGTTTATATGTAGCTCTTTTGTGGACCAAGGGAGGACGATCTTCAGGTCCGCTGCCCATGGTTGCGTGGCCTGGAGGGTGCAGTGTTGGCTGCACCTTTTGGGACATATGTCCCGTCGGGCGAGGCCAAAGGCCATGGATGTTGTTCCACCTCTGAACGACGGTGCTGCTATGGGTGAAATTTACTTTAGAGAGGCCGTTGGTTCTGAGTTTGACTATGTGGTCTTTGAAGCTTTGGGCGAGCGCTATGAAAGGCTTGGCCTGGCGGTAGGCCAGGTGATTCGAACCTATGAGGTCAACAGCGATGGTATGTTTTTGGACCTGCGCTACTTAGGTACCAACAACCCTTATTATCGCTGGTATATTGAAAACGAGGGCAAGGATGGAGGCCTACCTCGAGATGCTTACCATCACCTTTGCCGTCGTCATGCCTCTCGCTGCAGCCAGAACTTTGGAATGAAAGATGTGATTCATATTCAAAAGTGGGCTGCAATCTCAAGGGCTACTGCAAGTGACTTGTTGGAGTCCTGGGGGCTCCCGAAGCTTCCTCCTGAGCGAGCTCCCCGAGACGATGGCAAGAGGTTCACAGTGGGAAGCGGAGCGGGGTGCAGGCCCTGCCAGGTCCCAAGGTTGAGGAGCCAGAGCATGATGACGATGAAGAGGAGGACCCCGTCGGTGCTGCTGCTTCTCGGCCGGCGGTTAAGAAGCGAAAGAAAGGTTTGCCAAAGGCGGCGGCCAAGGAGGCGGTAGCTTTGGATGCCATGCTTGATGATGGCGCGGATTTCATTGCAGAGGGCAAGGACACGAAGGTCGAGAAGAAGCTTGGGCTACTTCGGGCGAAGCTTCTTGGAAAGAAAGAAGAAGTTCGATCTCGGGGCCCTGGCTCAGTGTTGGCTGGGCGGGCCGTGGAGGCGGCCGAGAAGGTGAAGACCAAAAGGTCAAAGCAGCCGAGCGTGATCCGCAATTTGCAGAAAGCGCTGGTCGGCAAAAGCCGAAGCCGGGGTTCTAAGGAACCAGACTCCTCAGGTGAGAGCGACGAGGACGCCGAGGAGGAGGACGAGGACCTGGACTTTGCAAGCTCTGGCTGGGAACAGCGGCGAAAGAAGCTGAGGAGGACTGCGGAGGAACGCCCCGGCAAGTTGTTGCTTTCTGGTTTGCAGGCTATGAGTGAGCAACTGGGACAGGTCACAGGGGACGACTCGACGGAGGCCATGTCCCCAATCATGGTCCGCTACCTCCTGACAATGGTGCTGCCGACTCACCCGATTAAGGTCATTGGGGAGGCGAAGTACCGGGAGCTTCGCACGCTATGCCAGGCTTTGGATGCTTTGTTGAAGGGCAAGGTGGATGCAGCCGGGGACCTTCTCATGCAGCGCTTCAAGTCCCTTGTCATGTCGCTGAGGGACAACAGTGATAAGTTTGGCCGGTTCCTGGAGCTCATCCCGGAGGAGATGATCGGTGTGTCGCCCGAGGAGACCTTTTATGCCAGAGAGTTGGCGCACAAGACCGCGAAAGCGGAAAAGCTGCTGGGCTAGGGACTCCGCGGGGGAGTGCTCAAAGCCACGAGCCTCTCTCAGCGCGACCCTTTATATCATCGGCAGCCAAAGAAGGAGCAGAGCCCAGAGAAGGAGGAGAAGGACGAGAAGCCAGCATCCCCACGCCGATCGCCATTGGCCCGTCGGAGGCCAAGCCCCATGCGGGGCAAGGAGGAGCGAAGGGTGACTTTCGTGGACGAGCCCCAGACGGAGGCCACCCCGAGGAGGATGCAGATGGCGGTCTCCGAGGCCAGGCAAAAGACACCGCGGAAGCCGGGCGAGACGAAGAAGGCCTGGAAGGACCGAGTGTTCCAGACAGCTCGGGGACAGACCCAAGGGTGACGGCCTTTGGGGGGAACGACCCTGGTGATGGCCGGGGGGTTTTTACAAAGGGTGTGGTGCCCGACCCGGGTGATGGCCTGGGGGTTTTTACAGAGGGGGTGGTGCCCAACACATGTACAGCTTCTGGTGTCGGCCAGAAAAGTGATGGGCGATTGCGTGCCTTTCTGGAGCTGCGGGATATGTGCTTGCATGGTTGTGATAGTTGCTTAAATGAGAGATTCGCTGGACTTCTATGCGAGGGTCTACCAGAGAGTCGTTGTATGTTGCAGTTGGGGATTACAGTGCTACAGCTCCTGCTTTGTTCACCACGAGATGGATCTTTCTTAGCCGGAGTGTGCGCTCTGGTGCAAACAAAAGCCACGCCTATTCTTAGGGGCCGGGACGTGTTACCTCTCCCCGTGCCTCCGATAGGAGCTGTTTTGCGCTTGTGCAGGTGCCTCACGCGATCATCAACGGGACTCTTCAGGTGGGACCCTCAGGACCTTAAGCATATGGGCAAGCAACAATCACGAAAGCTGGTGAAGGCCAGCTGTTTTCAACTTTGGCGTTTGCTCATCGTTGCGGTGCTTAATGGTGAGTACCAGTCCTGGGACGGAGATGGTTTTTGTGAAGGTGAGTTTCCGGGGAATGCCAGTCAAGCGAGTGCTTTCACACATTTGGATGAGTTGTGCAATTATTTTGCTAGAGCACCTCTCGATGAACGATGTGGAATGAGCCCTGAGGACGTGCTCAAAACCAAAGGGGTGGATTACACTGGGGATGAGGTTCTCCATGCACTTCCTTTGAAGGTCGGGGAACTTTTGCCGGGACTTCCTGCCGATGGTGTTGCCGGCAGCTTGCAGGCGAGCGATATTGCACAGGGTGATGTCGCAAAGTGGTTGTTGGATCCGGAGCTCGCGTTATTACCCCGAGATAAGTGGCCCGATCCTTTGCCGCGTGCCTCTATGAATTGTACCAAGGATGACTGGTATGAGTTAGTGCCACTGTTGGTAAAGAAGCGCATTTTGG
This sequence comes from Symbiodinium sp. CCMP2456, assembly GCA_905221635.1. Taxonomy (NCBI): domain Eukaryota; class Dinophyceae; order Suessiales; family Symbiodiniaceae; genus Symbiodinium; species Symbiodinium sp. CCMP2456. The sequence continues at coordinate 340 of CAJNDV010025647.1, read as the reverse complement.
AGCCCATCAGCAAGTCCGAGATTTTCACAGTCAGTGGTGTCCCTGTCCTAAATGGAGCGTTTGCTGTCCCGAAGAAGGGCACACCTGGTATTGGCCAGGTTCGGGTGACACGGCTCATTATGAACATGATTCCGAGCAATGCATTACAACGTCTGATGCAAGGGGACCTCGCTACACTGTCGGGTTCATCGGGGTGGGTGGGGGCCCATCTGAAACCGAATCAAGTCCTATTATGGTCGGTGAAGATCAACGGGGGGCATATTATGCATGGTCATTGCCGCGGGTGTGGCGTAAGTTCATGGCTTTCAAGTGGCCAGTGCCGGGCTATTTAATCGGAAGG
>CAJNDV010025625.1:37615-48308 GCA_905221635.1 Symbiodinium sp. CCMP2456 | reverse complement strand
TATGTGTGTGTGTAAATATATGTATATAATTAGATATATAATTAGAACAAGGGTTCGGGTATATATTATGTTGTAAAACTTCTATCGGAAACCTAAGGAATAGTCCTATCAAGTGTTGTGGCCCTCTGGGCCTGAGCCTTGTAAGCTTGAAGCATCAGAATTCAGAACCCCAGGACTCCAAACCTGAAATCCCGAGCGTGGGGAGCCTCACCACATCCGGAACCCTTGGGGTTTGTGTTGAGGGTGTAGTCGGCTTCGGGTCCTTACACCCGGAGCTCTCAATCCTCAACTTGTCCTTATCACACACTGTCCCTCAAGCCTAAAACCCTCTCTATCAATTGAAACTGAAACCCTAATGTAACTTCGTGGGCAAGGCTGGGATCTTCGTGGGCCTTCATGCCCGGATGCCGAAGGGCCAGGGAGCTCCTGCAGCTTCCTGTGCGGCTTCGGCGGATTGGGCACTGGGCTCGGGGGCTGCGCCTGTGAACCCAAAAGACCACGGCTGCGCTTGCTGTGGGGCTCGATCTACCCGTCTACCTATCTATCCATCTAAATGTATATATATATATATATGTGTGTGTGTGTATGTATGTACGTATGTATGTATGTATGTATGTATGTATGTATGTATGTATGTATGTATGTATGTATGTATATATACATACCTATCTATCATCTATCTATGTCTATCATCTATCTATGTCTATCTCTCTGCTTGTCTACCTACCGACCGATCTACCTACCGATTTAGCTACCTAAGTATCTAGCTGTAATCTAGCTGTCTAGCGAATTCATCTCGCAACGGGAAACCCTAGAACGTTGGGGATTGGGGTTGCGAGTAAGGCTGCGGGCTGCGGGCTTCGGAACTCGTCACATCTGCTTCGATGCTTTGTGATCTGTGCTCTGTAGGGTTTAGGGTTTAGTAATTAGGGTTTTACCCTCTCACAACTCGGACTGGCCAGGCGAGGACTCATAGGTTCGAGTCGGTTATCGAGGGCCGCTGACCTTCTGTGACCGAGTAATTAGGGATCGGTCTGGGCCAGGGCCTCTCGGATGGCAGGTGCTATACCGTGAGCTTCGGGTTCCTAGGGCTTAGGGTACCTGAGGCCCTGGAGACTCGAAACCCCGCTTGAACCTGGAACTCCCTCCTGTACAGCCTGCCCTCAGGTTTTGAAATCATAGCCGACCCAACTGCTCTCAGCCTTCATCCCCAGGGCCGAGACTGCAAAACCCGAGACCGAGAGAACACGCCACATCCGCCTACACGACGAAAAGGTTTAGGGTTTAGGGTTTAGGGTTTAGGGTTTCCCCGCCTATGAATTCGAAAGCATCGCCCGGTTTCCACTTGAACTTCTCGTCGCGCAAGTTCTCTCTCCCACCGCAGGGGAAGGGGTCCTCATCCGGCACCTTCCTGACCCAAACGGCTCAAGAGGTGGGAAGGTAGGATCCTGAATCCCACAATCCCGCCTTCCTTTTCTTACCTCCTGTTGGGGCCCCTTCTGAACGACTTCTCTGGGATCTTCAGCAGCTCGGGCTTCGGGTGAGTCGGCTCAAAAAGCTTTCAACGTGGACTTGAGAGCCCAGGCCTTGAACCCCAAAGCCCTCCACTCGCCAGCGACAAATGATGAAGGGAAAGTTGCAAGAACTTGTGGGGCAAAACCAGCTCTCATGACTACGATCGTGTTCATCATCACCATCATCACGATCGTGAAAAACTTTTTCGTAGCGAAGATAGGAAGAACATTCAATCAGAAGCAGCCCTCGGGCACCCGAAACCTCGCGACTCGACAATCCATGCCGGAGGCGCTTGTCATCCGGGCCGGGCGCAGGGCAAAGCTCCCAGAGAGCCTACCAAGCACCGCTTGCGAAGCTCAAGATCTTTGGGTGTTGGAGATAGGCCAGGTCTGCTCAGGACTATTAGGGTTGTTTCTGGTTTCAGGGCTGAGGCTTTGGGATTTTAGGGCTTGCGGCTTCTCGGAATTTTGGCAAATCTGGGTGTTAGAGCTCTGAAAAGTCTCTAGGGGTGTAGGGCTTCGGGGTTGGAGCGCGCTTCGGGTTTTTAGGGCCGTTAGGGCAAACTAGGGCTGAGGGTGTTGAGGGTTTCAGGGTTTACTACTTACTTTTCCCTCTCGTAGAGCGTTTAAGGCTAGGTGCTTTGAACGTGCAGATCGCAGGGCTTACTATTGTCTAGGGAAGTGGGGTTGCATTTTAAGGATTCAGAAACCCTCAACGCAACACCCCGAAGCCCGTAACCCAAAAGCGACCTCTGTTGAAGCCTTCAAACATGCCCCGAACAGCCAGACATGCTGATCATGGCGTGCATTTCCTTAAGAAACAAGACCACGGTAGAAGCAGAAGAAAAAAATAAACTGGTCATCCCGAACGATTCAACCCGGACCCAAGAACCGAGTTGCTTGGAGGCCTTCTTTCTGTGCCGCAAGCTGTTGCGGGCACCGACCTACCAGAAGATGTATTGGTGGTCATATGATTAGGGAGATAAAGGATGACGCAGGATGAGGAGACAATTCAATTCGAAGTACAAGAAAAACCTGCAAAGAACACCGTCATCTGGTAAGAGAACCTGCATCGGCCTCATTCTGCATCCTGACAAACAAGCCCCCAACCCGAGCCAAGAACAAGACACAAAAAGACCACAAGAGCCCACGGCAGATGCACAAACCCGCTGCAGACCAACACCAGAGTGGCTACAAGTTACTTGCGCAGCTGGCGTGCATCTTGCAATCATCCTCATCCTCAGCTTCACCTTTGTCTTGCCATCATCATCGTAAGCATCAGCTCAGGCACGCATGATCCTTTCTTGGTCCAAAGGCAGGTGCCGTCTGGTGTTAGTTTGTGTGTGTGTGTAGATTCCACCCCGCGAAGGCCTTGTCTGGATAGGACACCAGGCATGCCTGAAGCTCCTCCTCACCACGCTTGACCGAGACCTGCAGGCAGGTGCAGAGATCTGTGGTCGCGCTTCATTCTCTGTGATGCTTGGGGGCTCCGATGTCTTAGCTTTACAGAGTCCGGGGGGTCACGGTCACTGCAAAGCCCTGGAGGTTCCCTCTTGAAACCTCCAAGTTCGGATCTTTGGTGCCTCAATGCACCAGCCAAAAGACCTCGAATTTCGAGCCTTCGGGTTGAAACAAAAACCCTTTTGCTGCAACTGGCCTCAGAATCAGAACCCTTTTTACACAGGCTTGATCGGAGCTTCTAAACCTGAAACCCTAAACCCTAAACCCTAAACCCTAAACCCTAAACCCTAAACCCTAAACCCTAAACCCTAAACCCTTAACCCAAAACCCTAAACCCTTAACCCAAAACCTGTCTGCATCCCACCCTTGGCCGAGCCGAAGCCTTGGCTCCGCTCTTTGCTCGTTTGGCCAAGTCCTGGGGCTCGGCTTGAAACTGTACGGCTTAAGGTTTAGGGTTTAGGGTTTAGGGTTTAGGGTTTAGGGTTTAGGGTTTAGGGTTTAGGGTTTAGGGTTTAGGGTTTAGGGTTTAGGGTTTAGGGTTTAGGGCTGAAACTCTACTGCCGCACTCCTCCGGCATCAGCAGCAAGAGTAAAAGTAAGAGTTGGAGTAGAAGTAGGAGTAGGAGTGGGAGTCGTAGTAGTCGTCGTCGTAGTCGCAGTCGTAGTCGTAGTCGTAGTCGTAGTCGTAGTCATAGTCATAGTCGTAGTCGTAGTCATAGTCAGAGTCGTAGTCGTAGTCGTAGTCGTAGTCGTAGTAGTAGTAGTAGTAGTAGTAGTAGTAGTAGCAGTAGTAGTAGTAGTAGTAGTAGTAGTAGCAGGAGTAGTAGCAGGAGTAGCAGTAGCAGTAGCAGTAGCAGTAGCAGTGGCAGTAGCAGTAGCAGTAGCAGTAGCAGTAACAGAACCAGTAGTAGTAGCAGCAGCAGGAGTAGTAGCCACCATCGTCATCACCGTCGTCGTCTCCGATGAGCCTGCTTTGTTTGCTGCTCCTGCTCCTCACCATGCCCATCGTCCTCAACGCCATCATCAGCGTGAGCATCATCACCACCATCTCAGAGTTGCAGTCCGGCCATCAAAAAGCACAAGCAATCGGAGATAGCGGCATCAATCACACGAACTTCGGGAATGACGCATGCTGCCAGCGCAGTGGCAAATGACACAGATATGAGTGGTGCTACTTTACAGTTTCGTTGGGCTCCTCCGAAAGCTTGACATACCACAGACTGCTGGTGTCGACGGAGGAGGCCTCGGCGAGGAGAGGCAAGAGATCGGCAAAAGAAAGCTCAAGGCAGGGCCAGGGATGCACGGCTCTAGGTTGTGCTTATGCGGTTATGTCAATACTGCCGCTTTGACAACACTTCTCCTGCTTCGGATGATCATGCATGCTTCTCTTCCCGCCTCGTCTTCCTTCATGTCTTTCTTCTTGGCGATGGCATCCTGAGGATCAGACCATTCAAAGCAGTCGGTGCGTCCGAAACTCAAACCTTACTGCCCTCTTGCTGCAAGCGCAGCTCCCTCGCGTTGTCCAGCATCTCCTGGGTGATCTCACTTGGCTCAAACCTGAGCCGCTTGGGCTTCAGACTCTTGGGTTTGGGGTGTGGCACCGGGACCTAGATGGGGTAGTGTCGGTCTTGCATGGAGAAAAATTCCTGACTCTTCTCAAGGTCTCCGGAAACATCTGACTCGGTTTTGGGGCTCCTACACTGGACCTCTGGTGTGACACAGAGTCGACAGAGCGATGCCGGGGCACATTTTCCGAGCGAAGTTCACGTTGTGCTGTATGTGATTGATGTCCTCGCGAGTGCTGGTACTGCGCCTACTCGCCCTCCCCTCTGCTCAATGCTTTCAATGCCTGACCTGAAGCATGGCCTTCCACCTTCCCGTAGCATCGCAACGCTACGAGTAACTTAGGACTTCGAGCCAAACCGACCCGGGGCCCCAGCGAAGGCGTCAGCTCTTCTGGTCCTGGGGCCTCGGGTTCAGGGTTTCGGGCTCGGTCCTCGAGCGTCTCCTTCTGGTAGCGGAAGCACTTGCCTCAATGTACGGAAGCATCCAAAGGAAGTCTTGAGGAAGGCTTGGAACTCCTTGTCAAGACACTTCTTTTCAGGACGATTTTCAAAATTCCCGTGAAATGCTAGGCTCATTAGCGCCTGATGTCGCCTTCAATCCCTCAGAAGCTCCTGTTGCCCCAGGCCACACGTATCGCAACATCTTAACCGCGACAGAGGAAGCTGCTCAAAATGAACATCGACCCCAGATGCTTAAAAAAACAGAGCCCTACACACCCGAAAAGCCCCCCCAAACCCTAAACCCTAAACCCTAAACCCTAAACCCTAAACCCTTAACCCTAAACCCTAAACCCTAAACCCCCCCCAAGTTGTCGCCCAAGTCTCAGTCCAGGTCGGGCTTTGGATTTGGGTCTGGGGCCCCCAGGAGCCTCGGTGAAGGTCTTCGGAGGCTTCCGGTTACGCTTCATGTAGGGCCTGTAGGGACAGTCATAATTAGAACAGGGGTTTTGGCTCCTTTATTACATAATCATAACAAGGAACCCAAAGGAAGAATGTTTGTAACTAGCTAGGCGTCTATATTAGTGGGTGAGGCTTTCGGTGCTCACACTCGGACAATGCAGGCAAGCAGGTGCACAACAAAGGTTCCAATACATACAACCTGCTAACTGGGTGAGGCTTTAGGGTTTTTGGTTGAGGGTTGAGGGTTGAGGGTTTGAGGTTAATGGCTACGCCCGGAACGCCTGGGGTGGGAACGACCAGCTCGAGGCAACGTTTTTTGCCAAGAGGCGTCGTGTATAAGGAATAGACTAACAGCGAGGTGACGTACAAGCCGGGATATGTCGGTGAATGGCGAAGGGTTTTTTCCCTTCTCCGCCATGAAGGGCTTAAGGTGTGGGGTTTCGGGAAGACTGTGTTGGTTTCAGCACTCTCGGACAAGCCTGGGCTGTGTTGGTTGAGGGTTATATAGGCGGAGGGTCCCCCAAAAGCTGCTATGCTGGGATTTCGGACAAACTTCTACCAGAACTCCAAAGGGGCGACAGGAAGTACCTGCAGATCTGAGATGTCGAAGACAAGGTTTGGGACTTCGAGCTTAAGAGCTTAAGGTTCGGTGTTCAAGCAGTTCGGGGATTAGGGGTTTAGGGTTTAGGTTCTAGGATTTTTCAAAACTTTAGGGGTTTAGGGTTTAGATTCTAGGATGCTTCAAAACTTTAGGGGTTTAGGTTTTTTTTTTGTGAGGTTCTAGGATTTTTCAAAACCCCGTTTCTTACTGCTCAAGGGCTTTAGGGTTTCTTTCTGCTATGGCAATCCGTGGCGAGGGTGTTGGGGCGAGGGTGTTGGTTTGCCATCTCCAGCAGTGGATGCCCCTCGTCCACTAGGGTGCAGCACCAGCCCTAATCCCAATCCCCTGGCAAAGCTGGCACTCACAACAAGCTCAGTCTCATAAGTAGCAAGGATACCTAGACTTCACTGGACGACAAAAACGGAAAAGGCAAACAAGCACATTGCACAACTCGACATGAAGGCCCAACACAAAGTGCCCCAGCCCTACCCGCTTAGCTTCACCGACGGCTGGTCGCAGGCAGGCCGCTGCTCGGCCGTTTGGAAGCTGGACCGCCCATGCCATCTCCTGGCACTCCGGCGGTTGGAGCTTGGCAGCTGCTCTAGGGCAAAAGGGCTCCTGGCAGAAGAACCGACATACTGAAAAAAGCCAAGTACTATGTTATATTATATTATATGATTATATATTATATCATATTATAGTATATATTATCAAAATTATCATATTATATATCATATTAAAGTATATTATAAGTGGCCATGGTAGGGAAAGAGCGGCCTGGCGAAGGTCTCCCAGTCCCAATGGAACTCAGGCCTGGCATGGGCAGTTTTCTACATGAGGGTCCCTTTTAGGGTTTAGGGTTTAGGGTTTAAGGTTTAGGGTTTAGGGTTTAGGGTCTAGGGTTTAGGGTCCTTTTTATCAGGGTGCCGTACTACATTGGGGACCTAAAAAGGGACCCTAGTTTAGAGAACTACCCTGGTCCCGTCGCAGGGCTGTGGAGGTGCCTTCAACGCCTCTTTTTCATGCGGAGTGATAGCATATGAATCATTTCTTCCGGTTGCAGCCAAACGGCTCAAAACCCGAAATCGACCCACGCAAGGAAACACAACCTACGTCTCGAGCATGTTCAAATCAAGGCATCGTCATGCCGCCTCTCCAGACAAAGCTGCTGCCATGCGCCGCGCATTGCCCGGGTGGAACGAGGCTAAGTGAGCTGGCACCCAGGATAAGCCGGGCCCAGGTGTAAGCTGACAAGAGCTTGATGTCTGGTCTAGCCTTCGAGGTCTCTTCTGGCATAGTGTTGCTCTTCTTAGGACAGGAAAATCAAAATTTGAGGGTAGACTAGCGGGGGTGGACCAATTCTTTTTGCAGGGCATCTGGGTTTCAGGGTGTCTGTATTTCGAAGGTCGGCATGAGTTCGAGAGCGGCGACAGATGCATCGACAAGGGGGTACTTAGGGGTTTTTCGGGTTTACGGCAACAGTCAAACCTTGAAGAAACCTTGCGCAGTCTCCACTTGCCTTCCCTAAGCTAAGTACATCTCCACGGATCTTCCTGTCCGCCCACACTCTGAAGCTCAGTGCGGATCTATCTTTTTGCACCGGGACTTGTGCAATCACCTGAAGGCGCGGATCTGTCCAATACCACCTTTTTTTGCAACGGGCCTCGTTGTCCAGCCCTAATACCTTTTTGCAGCGGGCTTGCCTCGACGCCCGGGGGCTCCCTCTGCTCAGAACTAAACCCTCAACCAAGCCCCTGAGTTGAACTTTTCGGGGCTGGCACCACGGAAAACATCAGAAGAGGCGTCAGTGGGAGCTACCTCCCCAAACCTTGCGCAAGAACTCCTGAACCAAAACACAATCGAACTCCGTCCTAGTTACTGTAAACCCCTAAATCCCAACCAGTCTTCTAGTTTCACTGTAAGCCCTGGATGGGGCCGAAACCCGACGCGGTTTTTCCTGCACCGTCTACTGTCTGCCGCCTCTGCACGCCTTTCCTGTTCGACCCATCGCCTTGCCTGCAAGAGGCTCCGACCTGATAAGGTTTAGGACTTAGGGCTTCAGGATTTCAGGGTTTAGGGTTTGGCGCCTGGGCTGTGCGTTTAGGGGTTTAAGTGGCTAGGCGGCCAGTTAGTGCTTGTTCGAGAAGTAGATAACTGGACAGTTAGATGGTCAAATGGCTAGATGGTTAAGTGGCTAGTCATCTGGTCGGATCGCTCGTTCGGTCGGTCGTTCGATCGTTCCTTCGCTCGTCAGCGGGTTGGTAAGATGCTTAGAGGATCGTTTTCGTTCCTTCGCTCCCTGCTTAGTTGCTTGGTTGGTTGGTTGGCTGATTGGTTGCTTGTTTGTTTGGTTGTTTGTTTGGTTGTTTGGTTGGGTGGTTGGTCCTAGCTAGCTTGCTTGCTTGCTTGCTAGCTACCCAGCCAGCCTGACAACTAGCCAGTTAGGTAGCTATAAACGCAAATAAACATAGACCCGCATGCATGCATACACTACTGTAGGCACAACATACATACTTGCTGACTTCCTCACATACCTTAAAATGCAGGCAGCTTTTGAGCCCGAGCTCTATGTACATGAAAATAGCTATACGGCTATACCTGTTTGGACACCCTTCTGAGAAAGTGTTTCACCACTACAGTCGTCAATTCTCGATTTGGGCATGTACGACCAATTTTGTGTTTGTATCTGCGGGCATGAACCCATTACTGCTGTGAAGGGCATGCCAGAATGTTCAGTGTACCAGTACTTCCGGCTTTTGCTCCTTCCAAACCCAGAAGAGCCGAGCCCTTTTTCTCCCCAGCTCTCGCAGAAGCGTGTCTTCCACCTCAGCAATGCGCTTAAGATCGCGGCCGCCCGTTCGGTTCTGAAATTGCTTCGTTCCCCTCCCCAGTCTTGACCACAGCCGATCACATGAAGCGAAGCATTAAGAAGCTGCACCGAGGTCGAACGACTTCATGAGCTTGCAAGTCTCTTCCCTTGCAAGCCTTCCACGACAATCTTAGAGATATCCAATGAATCCAAGGGACCGGGACACTGAATGAGTTCAGGGCCAAGCTCTCTACCATGAGTTATGGCACGCCATTAAATGCCATTAAACGAGCCTTTACTGGGGTCAGGGACTCGGGATCTGCAGTCGCATACTCCGTTCATGCGACGACGTCTAAAACCCTTCAGCCCTGTAGGTTCCTGTTCTTGGCATAGCACAAGCTTAACCGAGCATCCTGGCCACCCTGTGAAGCTCGTTTCCTTGACAACCTTGCTTAACGGAAGGTTCGAAGTATCCTTTTTTCCCAACTTCCTAAACAATAAGAGCTGTCTGAGGTGATAGAAGCATCTCCGCTCGGTGGCAGTGGGAAGCTAATTGGATTTCTAAGCTCCAGATCCTCACTATGATGATAAGGACCCCCTACTTGTGAGAAGCCCCTGAGTGAATATTGCGAGCGAGGCACCTGGGTCCATGCCAATGCCCAGAGGCCACTCGGTGAGTCCGAGCACAGGCCATGCAGCCTGACTGGCCTGAAGCCACTCTGCCGATGTTTTCAATGGGGCTCTAATTTATATCGATTTTCACTGATCGCTTGGGGCTTCAGGTGTTTGCGAATGTACTTTCGGACAACTGGTCTCGGAATGCTTTCGGGGTTTGGGCCTTCGGATGTGGCTAGATTGTGGTTGGAAAAATTGCTGAGGGCTTGTACCCTTGACCTTCCAAACCTGAAGGCTTGCCGGCTTCGGCGCTCCGCAGATTGGGTACTAGCTGTCCTCACTTATCCATGTCATATCTCGGGGCCATTCTGAACGTCCCTTGCCGAATATTCAAGCACTACGCCCTACGCCGAGACTCCCTACCAGCTTCGAGCCTTCGCACGGTTCCGTCCATGCTCAGCCGCCGGATTGCAATCCGTCCCTGCCCCTCTGGCTGAAAACCCTGGACGCCCTCCACCCACAGTTTGGACAAATCTGGAACGGTTAGCCCGGAGCCCAACAAACCTACATGTGCAGCAGCCTCACAGAACGACTCCCCGTCCGCATCCAATTGGTCATCCTTTTCCGGGCTGGTGCTTCGAAGGAGTTAATGTTTTGGGCTTAGGGCTTACGGATGAAAGGCCTCAGAAGCGTATTCGGCTTAGGTCTTACGCATGAGTCATGAGACAACCTTGGTCACCGCGTCTCGACCCGGATGCCCATAGACCCCGTTTTAGGTCTAGCTCAGAGAAGGGTTGAGGTTCAAGCAGGGATTCCAATGTCTTAGTGACGACTGGGTCTTCGTCAAGTGGGAACGGCTTCGGGTTCAGGCTGCAAGGGTTTATTCAGGGTTCGAGAAGCCCACTCAGAACGGGGAAGTTTGAGAATCAGCAGGTTCCCTATTCGGGCTCTCACTTTCCGGGTTGGCGTCGTGGCGCGCCTCACTGAGGGACTCGCCGTCCCATTCTTTCTGCAAGCAAACCTGCAAAGGGGCATGGCGGGATAATGTGAAGAAGATCGCATGCCAAAACACAAGCGGAAGATTCGAGCGCGTTTGCTCACATGTACTTGTATGTAAGTGTAAGTATGTATGTGTGTATCTATGTATGTATGTATGTATGTACGTACGTATGTATGTATGTATGTATGTATGTATGTATGTATGTAGGGTCTTGGATCGAGCAGTCCAC
>CAJNDV010025625.1:11649-37515 GCA_905221635.1 Symbiodinium sp. CCMP2456 | reverse complement strand
TGCCAGTGCAAGCCCTAATTAAGCTGTGTACACCACTGAAAGCAAGCAAATGGCAAAATGTATGTATGTACGGTTATGCATGATTTATTTGTATACATATATATATATATATCCATATATATATATATATATATGTATGTATGTATATACACGCATACATATATGTGTGCATGTCTGTATGTCCGTGTGTCGGTGTCTGTGTGCTTGTATGTCTGTATGTCTTTGTACATGTATGTCTATGTGTCTGTACCTCGTCTGCCTGTATGTCTGCTGTACGCCTGTACATGAAGACGTATGCATGGCGAGCGTTCTTTACACTGTTTACATGCTGTACTTGAACGGCTCCGTGCCTCCTCAGTCTTGCATCTACAGGAGTTAGGGTTTTGGGGAGTCTCCCTGATACTACCTTTGAACCCTAAACCCTAAAACCCTAAACCCTAAACCAATCTTGAAGGATGTCGCCTTCTCCCCTTCGCCGGGCGATCGGATCCCCGCACGCTGCCGCCGGGCAGGGTCGGCACGGTGCCAGAAGCGCTCGAAGTGGCACAGCCGCAGCACCTGTTATGTAGGGCAGGGTGTATATAGGGTTTAGGGTTTAGGGGTCAGGGTTTAGAGATTAGGATTCAGAGGAAAAGCATCACTACTAACATCACAAAATCTTGCTTCTGCCGCTGCTCTGCAACCAACAACGCTTTGCTCCACCCGACACCCGGCCCAAGCCCCAACCCAAAGCGGTACCACACCTCAACCCAGACCCCAAAATCCATACAAAAGCACCAAACCATTTCGGACGGTGCGACTTCACAAAGCAAACTCGTGATCTGAGCTTTCGTCTCTGGCAGCAGAAAGTGCAGCCCTCTTGGCTCCAAGAGGCAGCTTCGAAGGAGCATAGCAGCTTAATTATCGGCCGTGTCCAACATGACCACAAAAACTGGCGAAACCTGAAACCACAACTTTCCAAATCCCCCACACTCTAAACACAAAAGTCCAGCATCAAGAAACTTCGAAAAGCACGAACCCACGAAATCCAGAAGATCCCCAAGCACCCACCCCCAAAGATCCAAAAAAAAACCCGCAAACCCGATACCCCACACCCTTTTTGCATCCGGGCTTGGGAAAGTCGGCCGGGGAAATGATTTAAAAAAACAGCAGCATCCAAAACCTCATCGCTAAACCCTAAACCCTTTTTGAACCCTAAACCCCCAACCCCAAACCCCAAACCCCAAACCCTAAACCCTCAACCCTATGAGGGGTCCCAGGTGCGCAAGCCGCCGCGGGAAGCGTGGAATTGGCCAGGCCCCGAAGCCGCGCGGCGTAGGGGGCCCGGGGCGCGGTGCCTCGCAGGGCTTTGTAGGATTTAGGGTTTAGGGTTTAGGGTTGGGTTTGGGCTTTGGGGTTTCCTCCTCAGGGAATGTTTGCTTAGGGTTTAGGGGTCTTTTTAGGGGGCTTGGTTTGGAAAGCCCCTTGGCTTCACGAGGTAGGATTAGGATTAAGACCACATTTAAGGCTTATATGAGGGCTTCGAGGAAGGAAAGGCAGAGCAGGCTTCGGTGCGAACTGTCTCGGCGGGCCTGAGGATTCAAGACTCAAGGGCTTAATGTTTTAGACTCTCGCAACTCGGACACTGAAGTTCCCAAGACCCTCTAGCGACGTGCCTGGATCTTGCCAATGCGCCAGCTTCGCCTTTCTAGCAACATGGAGCCACCAAAAAGAGTCCAAAACAAATGGCTCGAAGCCGACACCTCTGCTTCTCAATTCAGCCACCTGCAGCTCCGGATCCTGATCGCTCTTGGCCATCGCATCGGTGTCCTAAGCTGAGCACCGCAGCTGTGTCTGGGCATTTAACCCCCAAACTCACCCCCAAACCGCTAGAGACTTGTTATTCAAGGAACCCTTGAAGGAATTTAACAAGGAATCTGCCATTCCTGAAGACCCCCCTTAGAGGAGTTCTCCTTGAAGTCATAAGCCTCTGCGGCACCCTCGAAGGAGCCCTTTAAGGAGCCGAAAACGGATTCCCGTTAAAGGAACCCTAGGCCCCACTCAAAAGGAATCCCAAGGCCCCTTCAAAGAGCCCCGAAACAAAAGAAACCGTCAGCCTAAATAATTACCTGTACCATTTTTGGGTGGGTTCCTTATTATAATTGTAGTATAATGGGCACCAAATTCTAATTATGGCCCCCAACCCCCACCTCCGGTATCTCCGCAAAGAGAAGCGCCTCGAGTCCAGCGGGGAACAGAGGCGGGAAGATGGACCTGGGCCCGCTTTTCTTGGAGGCGCACTCAGTTCCTTGAAGGGTTCCTGAAAGGCTTCCTTTTTGGTAAAGCTTTCTTTACAGGGTGAAAAGGGAACTTTTGGAAAGGGTCCCTTGAAGGGGGTTGTCTTGAAGGATTTGGGGCTTTGTTTGCCTCGAGCTTTGGGTTTAGGCTCTCGCAACTCGGACAAGCTGGACGAGGTCTAGGGCTGTTTGGTTTGGGGCTTTAGGTTCTGCCTTGGCGTTTGGGATCCATGTGGCCTCTTCTCAAGAATACGGGACAGGATCCGCTAATAACTGCCTCGCGACCAGTCGCGCCAGCAGTCGAGGACTTGCCGGACAGCCTCAGGTTCAGAGTTGGTTGGGGGTCTGGGTTCCTTCAACAGATTTCCGGTTTGGGCTCCTCTCTGCGAACTTTAGGGATCAATGGCTCGACTCTCGCAACTCGAAGACAGCGCGGTGATGTTTTGGGCCGTCTGTCAACTGGCCTGGGCGCGGGATTCAAAACTAAGCTTTTGCGTTCGTGCCCACAGCGGCAATAGCAGTACTACTAACTACTACTCGCCATCATAAACACAAGGCTGGCATCGATGTCAGACGTTCTCTCTCTCTCTCTCTCTCTGTGCCGTGCCATCCTCGAGGGTCTCGCTGGGCACGGGCACGTAATGGCAGACGTGCTATGACTATGATACTCTTGTTATTCGCACTCCCCTTTCAGCTAAGTCCCCAAGATCCAAGCAGCCGCTTCAGGCCGGGACTGTCTCAGCGACTGCCTCCCTTTCCCGCGCAGCCAGAAGCCAAACTGCTCGCAGGCCCCCGGAAGCAACTCTTGCCTGCGATTCTGTGGGCGGGGGGGGGAATGGGCATGGGGTTTCTTGATGTAAACTTCGAGGTACTTATTTGAAGGCCATCTACAGATGCTGGATAAGAGTTTGATAGAGGTTCTAAAAGGGGAAGGACGAACAGGAGGGACCTTCGTGGCCTGGGTTTGGGCTCTATATGAAGGGGTTCTTCGCATTCGGGAGACCTTGTTTAGGGGTTTTACTGTCTGGGGCTTCACCTAGGCCCCTATGGTCTGATCAGTAGGATTCCTCGGCTGCAACTTGAGAAGCGACTTACATGCTTTGTTTCGCTTCGCCGCTTGGCAACTTCCGTTTCGGGTCGGGGGCTTCAAGCAGGTGGGAACTGAGGTTGCGAATATTCAACAAGCAGCTGTAACCACCTGAGTGAGGCCACCAAATAACAGGAATCGATTGACTCCAAGATTTAGCCCTCAGCCTGCCTACCCCAAGTCCTGTGCACAAGCAGGAAGTTTGCGTAGGCGTTTGGAAAAAGAGAGTGTTTTGCGTAGCACAGGAGGAGGTTGCGAGGCTGCTTGCTGCGCGCGGCCCACAGCGAGTGACCGAGAGAAAACCTACTCTTCGGGAAATAGTATCGAGATGTCAGGCAACAAGCAAAAGCGTCGACATCCAGCAGAGGTTCAGCACACAGCTGCAAAGCTCGACCACATCCGGATCCCCACAACAAATTCCTCTTGGCAAGGCAGTTACGAGGCCTGCAGTCTGTCTCTTGCTTTCTTTCGCCGGTCCTAAGAAGCCTCTCTTTCTCGCTCTCATGCCCTCTCTCGCGCTCTCGCCCTCCCGTATTCTCCTGGTGTATCTCTCTTGTCTAGATAAAGCCGACAGAGAAACAGAGAGACAGAGACAAAGAGAGCGAGAGAGAGCTCGAAACATCCTCAGATTTGATCGGGCCGCAGGTTGCTCCGGTAGCGAGTTGCGCCACGAGAGCTGCTCAAGGCGGAGTTATGGAGGATGTCGCTGATCAGGAAAATCCTCAGCACTCGCCGTGTGCCGGCAAGCTATCGTGCTGGGAGGGCTATTTAGGAAGAGGGGCATATGGTTTGGTGGGGGGTTTTGGTTTAACAGTGAGACATTTGTGAAAGAGAAAGCATAAAAATATGTGTGGATAAGGCCAGGCACGCCGACTACTCCCCAGTGAAGCATGTGAGCATTCAGCTCATGCAGCCTAGTATATGTATCAAACTCTCGTCAAAAACCTGCAAAACACAGACTCAGGCTTTACTACTACTCTCTCAACATGTTGAAGTGATGTGTGGTCGAGTGTCATATGCCACTCCAATTTGCCAGACATGGCAAATCTTCGGTATAAAGCTGGTACACATAGACATCCTCACAATTCGCATCGGACCAATAAACATACGGTGGAAGGCTGCCAAAGCACGGTGTAACAACATAGGCGAAAATTAAACACTGAATTTTCGGAACAGAACACTGGGAGTCAAAGTATGAGCCGCTGGTAGTCATAAACCTGACGCTTAAGTAACCGGAGAACTCTGAAACCCTTCACCAAACATACAAGTAGTTTACGACAATGTGCGCACGCATATCGTTACTACACATACTACACGCGATGACCACAGTACAGAAGACACGTACGATACACCTGTTCACATAATATTGAATGCAGTACATGTACATGTGCGTCTCTAGACATATGTGTGTGTGTGTCAGTGAGTGACATAGACTCGACACAGACACGCGCATAACCGGGACTCAACCTCTGCCACGGAAAGGCCTGCATATCAGATCACGTCACCCCATCACATCCATACATACGTGCATGCTTCGGGTTTACGCTCTCGCAACTCGGACACCGCCAGACGAGGTCTCTGTCTCCAGCCACGCTAAAGTAATAGGGTCTAGGGCTTAGGGCATGCCAGACACCGGGCCAGGCCGGCGTCGATGGTCAGCTCGCGCTCCTGTAGCCGGAGGCCCAAATAAATGGGACTCTGCTGGCGAGGAGGTGAGGTTCGGAGGCGCAGGATCCTATTTGGGGTTTGGGTTCTCAACGGTTCTTCCCATAATTCTGAGACCTTCTTCGGTCCACCTAAGGTTTCGGGCTTAAGGATTGGGGCGGCATTGTTGCTACTCTTTACATGTGATTGCTGCCTTTGGTTTACCATCGCTGGGTTTCCGTAGGTTCCCAGTTCCAGACTGACCCTTGTGCCTCAGACTACGACTTCCATTCCAATTACCACTGTCGTTGCTGCTGATGCGATATGGTTGAGTTTGGGTCAAGGAGGCTTGAAGGCCTTGGCGTGAAGCGTTTGGGCCTTCGTTTTCGAAGTTCCCAAGAAGCCCCTTCATGAGAAGGGTACCCTTTTTTGCCTCCTGCATGGCTGAGCGAGTCGCAAAGCAGGGTTAAGACATCATCCAAGTAAATTCAAGCTGTCTGTGGGCCCTGGGCGACATGCAACAACTCCACCATATTGGTAGAGTTGCCACTTTCGCACAATGCAAGGGTTTTGAAACCAATCTCTGGCAAAATGCTAAGCACTTTGAGGTATGAGCATAGCACCGAGGAAGTCAGGCTCGTGCAATCATTTCCACACGTCAACATACCAGAAACCAGAAGTCTTCCAATGGTACCCTTGTTCCTGCTACTAGCATTTGGTTTTCATAAGGGAGCCCTAAAAGGGTACGAGGGAACCTAGTTTTCGGCTTTTTGCAGCTGAAAGGTTGGTTCCTGGGGTCCCTAAAACTTTTGATACTGCACCTCGAGACAAGAGAGCTCTTCAGCCGGGGCATGTTGTAGTCTAGTTCCTTTACGGGTTCTGTAAGGGATTCCGTAAGGGCTACAACAGTTCATAAGGCTTCTATTACGGGGGCCTACTTCGACTAGGGTCTTGGGGTAAGCTATGGTAAAGTTCTTGAGGCATCAAGAGGTTATGTGATTGCTGATTGTTGCAGACCTACACATGAGAGACCAAAGGCAAGTCTTGTAAGACAAATCGCTTCAAGTGGGAGCTACGACCTTAACGTTTGAAGAGGCCTTCATTAAGATTGGACAATCGGGCATTCCCACACGTCTGGCGTGCCGGCGTCACAAATCAAAGCTGTCCTGTCTAGCTTCCAGTGTATGTAGGGATTTCGGGCGACGAGCGGGCAAGGTCCTCCAAGGACTTGGCTAAAGCTCGCGACAGCATCGGGGCGCTCTCTGCGCAGTCCAGGCAGTAGATCATCGCCTTCCGCTCAGAGCTTCACTAAACCAAGCGACTGCACCTCAAGCTTCCGATTGCAACGCTAGCTCCGGCGACTGCTCTTGTTGCGGGCGAAGCGATGCTGCTGGTGATGGTGATGCTAATTGCCATGATGATGATGGTAATGATGATGAGGAGGATGAGGATGAGGATGATGAGGATGAGGATGAGGATGAGGATGAGGATGAGGATGAGGATGAGGATGAGGATGAGGATGAGGATGAGGATGAGGATGATGATGACGATGAGGCTGGCACATGTGCTAATCATGGTGATGCTCTTGCAAGTGTTACTGCCATGTTGACTATTGCTGTGGGTACACATTGCCATGCGTCTCCCGTCATGAATTCTGCAAAACCATGACCTATGAACCCGTCACGCCAGCGAGCTATCCTGGCCTTCGCGATGTGGCACCGTGCGCGAGTGAGCCCCGCCAAGTGATTCTCAAGCTCCTCTACTTGTTGTCTTCACTCGTGACGGGTATATGCACCTTGCCATCTTGGCAGCTGACGCAACGTCCGCATTCAGACATGATCACAAAACCCTAATTAGACTGCAAAGGCGACACAGGACCCGACGTAGCCTGATGGCCTGAAGCTTTGGCCTTGCCGAAGCTCCTTGAGCTCACGCTCCCGGTCGACGACGGAGCTCTCTGAAACCACCGTAGCCGTGTCCTTTGATGCGGTGTCTTCAGCTGCAGTGTTTTCTGTGTT
Source organism: Symbiodinium sp. CCMP2456 (assembly GCA_905221635.1). Classification (NCBI taxonomy): domain Eukaryota; class Dinophyceae; order Suessiales; family Symbiodiniaceae; genus Symbiodinium; species Symbiodinium sp. CCMP2456. The sequence goes on along the minus strand of CAJNDV010025625.1, from coordinate 30,490 downwards.
TCGTCAAAGAAACCCCACGCGCAAGCCCTTGATTGATCCCAGGCCCACTGGACCGGCACCAAAAGCCGGAACTCTCTTGCAGAGACAAATGGCCGTCTTGTCCAGGGGCGTCTTGCTCCCGATCTGCGTGGCACTGTTGGAAGCTTTCCTGGCATGTTTAGCTGTTTCAGAGACTCGGGGGGCCCTCTTTGCGATCTTTGTGATCAGGACCCTACTATTTTAAGCTTCCTCACGTTCACACTCGGAGCCCAAGCCAGTCTTCTCTAGCTTGGAATTGGAAGCATAAAGACTTTACCGGACCGACATGGAGACTCTGTGGTCCACTCAGCACTAGGCGGTGTCTCAGACAAGGCAAGTGCTGCCAAGGTGCCCAGGCGACGCATACTTCCGGCCGTTCTCCTCGTGCATTGCTTGCCGTTTCATTGCTCTCGTAACCGATCCAAGGGACGAGTGCAAAGCCGCCCCGCCAACATCAGATGTAGCTGACGGCATGACCCGTGACAAACCCCAGTAACATGGCTCCAAACCAGGAACTCCTGCCTCGTAGATGCAGAAATGCCGGGCCAGTCCAGCCTGCGGCTTACGATGCATCCGTTTTGAGCTCTAGCGTCTAGCATCAGGAGTTTCGGACTAAAGCTTTCAATGTCCTGGGCACGTCTGGACTTGACACTACATGTTACAAACCACGGATCCTATCGACATCTATTCACCCAGGTCCCACAGCGTGAATGCTTCTCCGTTTCTATTCTTGCGGGCACCCATGCCCTCACCGCACAGTCGGACAACTATGCCTCGTCCACGCCGAAGAGCACGGACAGGCGCGAGACGCGCTCAGAGCCTCCGGCTTTCCTGAGGTAGGCATCGATGGCGGGAACCTGCCAGAGGGACAACGACGGCTCGTGAATGTTGATGACGGTGATGATGATGATGATGATGATGATGATGATGATGATGACGATGAAGCTGATGATGGCGGTGATGATAATGGTGATGGTGTCGACTGATGTTGATGTTGAGGATGATGTTGGTAATGATGTGATGACGACGAGTATTCAGATTGTGGCGATGAAAGATCTGAAGGTGACGACTGCAACGGGGCAAAGGTGGTTCTGCTCATGAAGTGCTGATGAGGGTATGGTGATAGCACTGATGCTGCTGCTATGATGAAACTGACACCGGCCGGGTGCTGGCGTCGATGATGATGGTGGTGGTCTGGTCATGATTACTGTAGTACAGCGCGACAGCAGGCGTGAGCAAGTGCGAACTTTCAAGGGGAAGGACTCCTTCCATCCGCTTGAGCGGTCCAGAACTGGGGAGCTCATCTTGAAGAATTCAGCTGCCTGGCAGCACCCCATTAGATCCCGCAGCCACCCTATGTGGACCCGGCCTCCCCGAGGGCCGGCGCGGCCTGACTAAGAAATGCACCACGCAAAGGGGACAGTGATGAAATAGAAATAGAAACAATTCCCCCTGAAAGTCCCTGAATGCTTCCAGCAACAATATGCCTAAAACCCTATTCGACCTGTTAAGGGATTATGACCATGAAAGCGTCGGAATCACAACAGCGACACTCAGACTCACTGAAACAGCACAAAGATGCTACTTCGCGCATGGCTCGCGGCTGAGGGCTCTGGGCTCAAGGATTGGGAGCTTGGAGTCTATAACTTGAGACCTTGGGGTTAACAGTTTTAGGGTTTCGGGTTTAGGGGTTTAGGGTTTTTGGGTTTAGGGTTTAGGGGGTTTAGGGTTTAGGGTTTAGGGTGCATCGACACGTCCAAGAAGTTGTTTGGGACTCTTGCAGCGCGGCCTAGATCCGAGGACGGTGACCCAACTCTCAATTTGGGATTCAACTCTCAGGACACCTGACGTAGACTTCGAGCTTTGCAGAAACGTCTTCTATCGGACTCCAACCCTTTCTTTGCGGCACCGGCACAGCCTCTCCGATTAGCTTCACCATGGCCTGTCACAAGAGAGTGAAGCGCGGACTGGTGGCGCAGGGTGGCGGCCTATACCTAGGCCCTAAAAACCGAGAGAGACATCAACGAGGGAACTCGTAGCTGCAATCCTACTATCGCCTCCTCATCGGTCGTTTTGCGTCAATCATGCTCGGGCCAAGCAGGCCTTGTCGGGCACATGGCCGTGTGTCCGTTCTAGCTTCTTGCTTTCTGCAGCCTACTCTGGAAAAACATGGGGCTGGACTGAGCTAATCGAGAATCTACATGTGCAGGCTCAGGCATCTCAGATGATCTTCAGCTTCGTCAAAACAAGGTAGGAGCCAAAGGCAAAGGCCGTGAGGAAGGTGGTCAAGCCGAAGTAGCCGATGACCATGAACGGTGTGAACTCCCCTGTCATGTTGTAGTTGAGGTACTCATCGGCCGCAGAGGCCACTCCGGGTGCTGCGGCAATGCTGGCGGCGCCAGCAAGGCCCCTCAGGGAGGGGGACTCAGCACGTGGGGCCGGCACGAAGACCAAGGAGACGAGGCCAAAGGACACCAGGAGGGACGCGAGAAGGCCGGAGCGTGCTCGGGCGGCCGCCATGACTCGACGAGGTTTGCCTGGGAGTTGCAAGCTCTCTTGTGCTCTCGAGCCAGCCTCAGCTGCAGGGACCCAAAACCACATGTACATGCGCTGAGAGACACATTTCCTACGACATGTATGTGTAGACATACATGCATACATACATACATACATACATACATACATACCTACCTACCTACATACCTACATACCTACATACCTACATACAGGCATACATACATGCATACATGCATACATGCATACATGCATACATGCATACATGCATACATACATACATACATGCATGAATACATATTATGCACACAACACATATACAACATATATGCGACATGTGCACAACACATACTAATGCACCCATGTGTTATGCTAGTTCTGCTCATTGAACCATCCAGTCATACATGCATACTTCCCTGCGTCCACCCATGCATCCATCCATCCATCCAATCCTTCCATCCGCCCATCCATCCGCCAATCCGTCCGCACGTGTATACGCACATATATAGCTTCACATCCATGCATCTATGCATGCATGCATGCATACAAACAGAAAGATGTACAATACATAAACATACATATACCTACATATGCAGACATATACGCACGTGGTACTTGCAGCTGCTTCCTCTCCACATGATCTGCCACGAGAATCCATAGGAAGCACGCACACCTACATTACAACCCTGCTGCGCAATCTGTCAGGATCCATTCCGAATGCAACGCCCTCCATGTGCTGCTAATGTGGATGATGCTCCGACTACCATGGGGTGGGGCATCTGTACAGATGAAATCACGAGCAACCGCCCCCGCCTGACCGGAAGGACTGCTTGACACCTCCATGCACACGCAAAGGATTGATGTCTTACAGCTCATACTGATAAGCTGATTCGACGACTAGGTACACGATGAGGCCGCGAACGGCTCCACAGTTCTACTCGATGCTCACAACCCTGTCACGCTCTGAAACACCGTCGCAAGAAGTGGACATCACGGACGAAGCCCCCAAAGTCCTGATGGCACGAATTCTCAACGGCCCCATCACTCCTCGAAAGATGTCGCTCGTTCCAAGAGGAAGGTCTTCAATTGGCCTTGTCGTCCGGATTAGATTGATATGTAAGTAAATCCTTGTGTACATACATATACCTGTTCTACACACATCCGATCACTACCAACTCAAGAGACACTTCACCAAGCAAAAGACGAAGTGCACACACCGCAGTCAGTCTCCGTCTGCTGGTGGAAGACAGGTTCAAGTTTGAGGTGGCCAAGCGACCCTCCCTCCCTCCACCAAGCTCCCGCCAGGTTACTGTAGGGTTTAGGGTTTAGGGTTTAGGGTTTAGTGTTGAAGAAGCTCGGGCACCCGCTGTTGGGCTTGACCAAGCCACTCTTCTCCAGCTCCTTCCACCTCGGAGTCGTTTCGGAGCTTCATTCTTGTTGAGGTCCTGATATTTGACTGTTAGGGTCATTATCGTGATGAGCATTATTATGGTTGTGATTACTGATGTTCTTAATGATGTTGTTGTACTTCTCGTTATTATTGTGATTATTGTTAGTGTTGCTATTACTGTCTTTATTGTTATTGTTGTCATTATTGTTCTTATTGTTCATGTTGTTCTTTTTGTCATTATTCAGTATTATGGAAAGCTGTAAAGCTTAAGCTTCCGGGAAACCCCGGAACCTGAAGCAACAAAGCAGCGGTCTGCGAGACCTCCATTAATGTTCTGAGCTGTCATTTGCCATGGTATCCGTATTAGCATCACTGTTTCACTATCAATACTATAGGACTGAGTGCCAAAGCTAGTATGACCAGCGTTGGCATCGCGAGCTGTTAGTTATTATCACTACGAGTACCTCAACATTACATTGCTCCTCTGCACCTGGGTAGTTCTCTAAATTAGGGTCCCTTTTGAGGTCCCCAATATAGTACGGCACCCTTATAAAAAAGGACCCAAAAAGGGACCCTAATTTAGAAAACTACCCACCTGAAGTCCCGGAGGCAAGGCCCAGGACTCTGCAGCTAGGGCTCTCCTGGTGGATGCGCTTGTCCTGCAGGGCTGCAGATTGTCGCAGGCTCAGGGTAGGGCTGAAGACCTTCACTCTAGGGGGCTTAAGACTCAGAACAAGGTTGTTTTAGTATAGGGCAAACAAGGCCTTAGTAATTAGAACAAGATGGTGTATACTACCTATTCTGTAAGTATATAATCATAAGGAGCCCAAAAAAACAGTACTTCAGGATCAACTTCTATAGTCCATGTTCCTCAGCCCGGGGTCAAAAGCCTGTGAGACTTACGGTTTGGCTTACGTCTTACAGGGCTGATGCTTGCATGGCTCGTCATGCCTTGCCATCCTTGGCATGCTGCGGGGTTCACGGAAGGGTTTAGGCTCCGGGGCTGCCGGGGGTTGCCACCAAATTGCAGCGAGATGCGTTTGCAGTTGTTCGCGAGGTTTTGCCGCCGCCGTGTCACCACGTTTTCTTATCGTGTTCTCATGAATCCAAAATGCCGTGTCGGGAGAGGGGGGCTCGAGGGAGTAGGCGAGAGAGAGAAAGAGAGAAGGACAGAGACAGCCGGACAGCCAGACAGAGAGTGAGAGAGAGAGAGAGTGACGTGCAAAGAGAGTGGGGGCTGAGGGGTCAGGGCCTCTATGGAACTTCAGAGCATGAAGGTACCCAATATATAGAACCCTCACGTTCCCTCAACAACAAGACCTTACCCTAAACCCTAAACCCTAAACCCTAACTTTTGCCTAAGTAGCCCCTTTCTAGTGAAGAACCCCCTTATGTTTCAGAGCCGGGACTGGTCCTCGCAGAGCTGCTGCAGAGACAATGAAGCACCTGCTAGCTCTCAGCCACTTCGGCTCGGAAGGTTTAGGGTTTAGGGTTTAGGGTTTAGGGTTTGGGTGAGAAAACCCAAACCTTCACCTGAAGCCCAACCCTCTCTCCCTCTCGACTCTCCCTCTCGCGTGCGCTCGGAGATCCGACAGGCGCAGCAATTCAACCAGGTCCGAACCCTATACTCCAAAAACCGAAAGCGATTGCAAAACCAAATTCCTGTTGCGTCTGTGGGCGGACCTTCCGCCACACGGAGCGAGGTGGAAACCGCACGGCCCAGGCGTCCGAACCTTCGTGTGGAGCTATCTACTGCTTGGCAATTTCGGGGTTGACCTCTTCGAGCTTTCTTGTACAAGATTGGGACACAGTAGTCGGGGTCTGTTTTGTGCTGGACCGTCCGAAGTACTACATGTGGAGCTGCGGAAGATAGTGCTCGCAGCGAGACACAGAGAGAGATAGAGGGAGGGAGACAGAAAGAGCGAGCAAGAGAGATGGACGGGCAGATGTCCTCCACCCATGCATGGAGCATGCCCCTTTAAACCGGGGGCGAGAAGGACAGAACGAGAGAGAGAGAGAGCACGGAAGAAAAAAGAAAGATCGCGAGAGAGGGACAAGGACTGCGCATAACCGGACTGACCGCACTCTAGCTTCTCAAGGGAGTTTGGCATCCTGTCACCCATGTCGAAGTACCGACATGGCATCTGCATCGCTCATGACCCCTCGGCCCAGAAGGTTGCTGTCTGAAGCTTGTCGGCAACTTTGAGATTGAGAACCCTAAGCCCCCTCTATGAACCCTAGACACCAGAACCCTGTCTGATGCCCTTTTTTGCAACTGGCTTGCAACCAGACAGCCCTACTCTCGAACGCTTGTACCCCCAAGCCCTACCGCCTAAACCCTACTACCTCGATGCTCCCGTGAGCCCGCCACTGGTCCGCCGAGCCGTCGGAAGGAAGCCGAAAGCGCTTCTTGTCCTTGCGATGGCTTCCAACTCCCCAAACTGAAACAGCCAAGTCCCAGAATTCCAAAGGCCCAACCTGCCAAGAAACCCTTGAATGGCCCCCCCAAAAGTACTGCCTGGACCTCCTGCTGGGAGTCTCCGGCGGCGCGCGCCGCCTGAAATCGGGCAGAAACCCAAAAAGACTTGAAGTTTTGGAATAGGGCCGTAACAAAACATAGGGTTTGGGATGTGTTATACTGTACTCATGATAAGGAACCCTAAGGAACAGTAATGCATTACGCTTCTGCACTAGCAGCGGGCGATTCCTCACCACGAGGGCTTTGCTCAGCTGCCTTAAACCCGGCCTCTACAACGGCGTTTAGACACCTCTCACAGGGGTTGCTACAGGGTTTGCTTTGGGCTCTTCACTCTCGGCTTCGTAGGTGAAAGAGAAGCCATGCTTCGGCCTGTTTGGCCTTCATCTCCTGAAGCAAGTTCTCGTAGTCTCCTTTCTTCCCCACCGCTGACCTGGGCTTCTATACTTATGATACGGGGTGTCTTACCGAGTCACGATAGGGTGTTACTATAAGGGCTTAGGCTAGATGAGGATATATGGCCAGACCAGTCCAGATCAGGACCACAAATCAGAAAGGCGGCCTCTTACCAAGAGCGCCGGAAATAACCTGTACTCTATCCTGCACGACTCTCGATACCAGCAAAGGCTTCGTACCTCAAGAACAACTCAAAAAGCGTCGCAAGCTACGTACTTCTGAATTCGCATAAGGGATCAGGGCTTCCGGTTTAGAGCTGAAACTTTTCTGGCACTTCCTCTGCCACCGGTACCACGCCTGAATTCCCCGCTGGAAGACTGAGACCTCGGCTCAGTCTCCGTCTCCTCGCCTGAAAACAAGTCAGCTACTCCTGGGAATCCCGGCCATCCGTGCTGTGTCATATTACGTTATGCTCCGGTCTGTGATTCTATATAATTCTACAAACATCGACAGGTACCTCTGGAACGCCAAGATACATCTGACCTTCGACATGCGCTCTGTTGTGACCTCTACACAGCGGTGGGGTGGACAATACAGGCCTGCACCCGCTTGCACCGCGGCGGCGGCTGCAGCGGCAGCATAGTAGGCGCTGCCATAACCGTAGGTAGCAGCATAGCCTAAAGCTTTCTGTCATCATCTCCGAGGTGGCGAGCTTACGAGGCATCCGCATCTTGCAAGTGTCCGGGGCTTGCTTTGTTTTTTGCGAAGTGGAACAACGCTAGAAATCGTATGGTTCTATCTCCTGGTCATAGCCTCAGGAGGCAGACCTGATATTGGGGCTTTTCAACTTGGCCGAACTCTCGCCAGCCGGACCGAAGAACTCCGCGCAAGTCTGGCTTGATGAGAACAGTCCCCTCTGGACAACACGCAGCGAATGCGAAGCGACGAAAGTATAAGTTGAATGGGACAGCATGCATCATAATTATAACTCTCAGGTAAGTACCATCCAGTTAACATGTAGTTCATAGGTCCAGAAAAGTTTGAACACATCAGCAGCCAGGGGACTGTACGCAGCTGGCAAAGCATAGGGGCTTGCTTGTTGCGCAGGCCACTGGTAGCCAACGTACCTCGGAGGTCGCCGACATGAAAACCCAGAGTTCAGGGCCCCTAAGCTACTGACGAGGGGCCCAGGGAATGAGTAGCCTGCGGCCGCATAGTTGTAGTTGTAGCTGCCTGCTCGCAGAGCTATAAAAATCATGAAGAACCCACGGGGGAGATGGATGGACCTTCGCGATGTCTCTAGCATTCGCTGCAAGGCTGTGGGCTATGCGTCGTCGAGTTGAGGAAAATGGATCCCTGGTTCCAACACAGAGTTTAAGTTTACGCAGCTTAAAGCCAACATGTCCACATTCACCAAAATATGCCAGCATAGATCCCCAAACGATCATAGAGCAGCATGACCATGATCCAGGAGACCACCAGGAACACCACCATAAGAATCGTAAACCCCCGAGGCTGATGAGCTTCCAGCGTTTTCCAAGGGGCAGAAATCCGAAAATCACCTTCCGCCATGTGCAGGCGGCAGTCACAGGCACACTTACCACAGATGCCACAGATGTTCAGGGCCCCATCCCCAACATCGCTTCCGATTTTTTTCCGTTCTACAGGTGCACTTCCCCAGGCATGTATGCTTCGTACCATGTACTCGCGGGATCCAAGCGCTTGTGGGTCCAAACTTTGCCAAGCCAGGGGAGTTTATAAATCATGACAATCATGCTGCACCTCACCAAAGCAGTAGTTTGCAGAACCGTCACGGCCGCAGATCGTGTGTAAATAGTGGGACATGCTACAATTGCGTTAATTAGGGGATCCTTTCTGCACCTCGGAACCCTCGAAATTCGCCCTGGAAACTTAAACACCGAAATCCACTCCGAAAAAGGCATCCGCCTGCTGCTGGCTCCTCCTCCAGCTTCTGCCGCTTCGGAGCTCGAGATGATCGGGAGGTCATCCCGAGCTCAACTGGAACAAAGCTCCTGTCAGATCAAATCTGCTACACAAAGTTTCGCCTGACAGTTGGACGACCCTGGCTATCAACACACTGCACAGCAGTCATGCCGTTGCGCAAACAGATCTGCATCCTGCAAGGTGGTGGCCATCAGGCTCTCCAGTGGACTCCAGGCACAACCGGAGCGGCCACCATGTGACAACGCAGGGCACGCGAAAGGCTGTTCGGACAGCACCAGGAAGAGGTTGTGGGCGAGAGGAGGTGGAGCCAGCCCCTCCTACTGCCTACTGCCTTCCAAGGAAACCCGCGACACTCCCAGAATAATCCCCTCCGAAATCAGACAGTCGAGGGTGATTCCACCAGAAAGGAAAAACCCACGATGTGTTGTGCCTTCTGTACTTTGCAACATCTAGGCACTAGCAAACCTGACCCCCGAGCCCCCGACTAGGCCTGGAGTAGGCGCTGTGCTGACACATACCCTTCCAATAGTGCTGCGATCTATCACGTTATGCACTTCATACAAGACTAGTCGCACAATGCTCCCGTCTTTTCTTGGGGCCACTCTGATACGCCTATCGTACGCAGCCGTCGCCGATGACACAACTACGACTATGACTACGACGATGAAGCCCGTCTATTACCATTACCTCTGCCTCCACCTCTACTCCTACTTCTACTTCCAGCAGCAGTTCTGCTTGAACTGCTGCTTCTAGCTACTGGTACTGCCACTGCTAAGACCACGGCTACTGCTACTGCCACGAATTTGCAGCCCCTCCCAACCCACCTTTCGCTAAACATCCGGCTGTCACCGAATCCTATCATAAAGCTGAAACCCACTGAGCTGCTCGCGTTGGCTTTTTCATGGCGGCCGCTGCAAGAGCAATGCTTGGCCGAAGCCCATCATGACAGGTCGTGAATTCACCAAAGTGGGCGCAGTGAGGAGGCATATGATGACCATGCAGATGCTGTGTAGCTGTGCTCTATGAAAGTCCAAAAACAGGCATCACAACACATTCCCAGTCCCAAACTTGTGCCGGCAGGCTCGGCTTTTGCGTTGACATGCGCAGATGGATGGACCGCCCCATGGATCGACAGAGTCTTCGAGAAATGGGCGAATAGACTAACGGTTAAACAGATAGCGGCGCGGATGCATATGTACAAAACCATAGCTCAACATATGTAGGCATCTGCACAAAGCATAAACACACATGTATGTACATAAACATGTAAGTGTTTATATACGTGTGTGTGTCCATGTATATGTATATATATATATATATATGTATGTATGTATATATATGTATATGTATAGATGTATACATGTATATGTATACATATACATTTTTTTGGCTCCCACATCTCATCACCAGCTCGCTGACTCTGCATCGAATCACATACTGGTCCTGATCGCCTCCACTGAAGATGCTTCAAGAGCGTATGTATGCATGCATGCATGCATGCATGCATGCATGTATGTATGTATGTATGTATGTATGTGTGTGTATATGTGTGTATGTGTATATGTGTGTGTGTGTGTATGTATATGCATATGGGCACATATATACCAAAACCTATTAAGTTACATGCGAGAATCCATCTACAGTACAAGTAAATGATACTGCTTCCCTCGACTCCAATCGGTCACAGTGAAAGCCATGCGAAATGCCAGTCGATGGGATGTTGTCTGTAAGCACTTCTCATACCTTCGTGCCCGGCATGTCAGTCCCGCTACAATGCGGTGCGTCTTGGGGCTCCGGGGCCTGCACGGCTTGGACTGCGCGGTGCTCCTTCCTTGCGCCGGCAACTCCTGCCGCTAGGCCATAATGGCTTAAGCTGCGCAAAGACCAGCTGATAGTGACTGAGGCTGAGAATATCTTACATCCTCAAAAGCAGGTATACTCTGATCACTGCGCCCCGTTTTCGAGCTTTGAGCTCAGGCACAGCATGCTGTGCCAGATCTCATCACCGGAGAGAGCCCGATTCCAAACGATCACCTCCATAACAGCGAAATCGGAGAGTTCGGTGTCGAGCCTTCCTGGAGTATCCCATGCCGCAGGCCGTAGGCACAGCGGTACTCTTCTCCGGAATCTGGGATCGCTCGTGCGGTGACACTGAGAGAAAAGCACTCAGCCCACATGTGCAGATTGTGATCATGCAGCAGTGCCAAAGCGTAGGTCGGCCGTGATATGTCCGCAAGATGGCCTTGGCAAACACACAGAACATCACGAAACCAAGGCCCTGAGTCGAACCCTGGAGTTGGTGAACCCAGGCAAAGCGAGCTATTGAGGTCTCTTCAGCGTCATACAGCGGTGAACAGTTAGGGCATGTCAGTCTGTGTATGTACATTCACGGATGCACACCTGTGGATCTGTCTGTCTCTGCGTGTCTCCCTGTCGAGCTGTCTCATCATGTCTCGACCCTTCCTTGTCTCCCTTGCTCCCTGTGTTTCTCCTTGTGCCTGTGCCTGTCTGTGTTTAAATGCCTGGCTGCGCATGTATGCATATACACATTCCTGCTCATGCCTTCCTCGGCTTACACGATTGCATCGATGCAAGTGGACATCTCCATTGGTCTTCACCACCGAAGTGTGTCCAATGTTCCAGTTCTCCTTGCTCCTGTAGGCGATGCATTGCTGGTGCCGCGCATCACGAGCCAGTCGGTCTTACTGCTTACACCCTTGTCGACGACCCACCTGTTGTATTAGGCCACTTCAACATGTTCGGCGCTGTGGCCATGAGCCAAGTTATGCGAAACGTGTTGAAAAATGCCATGCATGGTGCCTCCGGTATAGCGGGTAACCGAGCAGATGGTGAAGTCTGGCTCCATGATCCTGCCGAAATCGAAGCGGTGTCGCCTTAAAAAAACGCCACCGGCTTTTTGGCACCATTTCCATCTTCGACTTTTCTAGCGACACCACCCTTGATCACAACTTCTTGTATGCCATTTCATGGTCGGGGCGCTCCCTCAAGCTTCCTGTTGAGGTACTCCACGCTGGTCCACATCTCGTCGTTGCTGAGTGCCCGATTCCAAGTGATGACCTCCATGACGGCAAAGTCGGAGTATTCGTGGCGGCCCTCGCTGACGTACACATCCGTTCGCTGATCGCCGCCGCCGCCGATGCTCGGAGACGATTTCTAGCGTGGCCCAAACCCCCCTTGCTCAGGTCGTCTGGAAGATTCGCCCCATGCCACCCTGCAGGGCCTCGTAGGAGAAGCCCTCCTCAGGGAGGTCCATGCCCCTACAGCTCTTCCGCCCCGAAGTCCCCAGTCCGGAAACATCAACCCCTCCCAGAAAGGAGCCTGCAGATGCTGGTAGGGGTCGAAGCTCAAAAGCCGCGGATCAGAACTCGCCTTGCCCACGGTCACATAGTACAGCACCTGGCACTCTGGTGCTAGACCACCCCAAACCCAACACCGACAGAACCATTCTCACGGAAGCCCACGGACACAACCAAAGACAATTCACCCTATGCTGCAAAACCATTAGAAAACCCTCCACGAAACTCAAAGCCACCCCTCCCGTGGCACCTGGTGCTGGGACTCCTCACGTGTGGGTGGTGCTCAGGTAAGTAAGGTTTCTGTTCAGGGGCAAGTTTGGGGACTTGCAAACATTGCAGGGGACAAGCCCAAGGTAAGTCCAACCGAAACAGCAAGCTGGTCCGGAAGGGGTGTCGGCACGAACTTTACCTTTCTTCGCTTCTGGACTCTTTAATCGTCTTCGTCACGAGGGTTTCGGGCCTTGGCCTTGCAGATCCAAACTTATACAGGTCGACAAACGAGGCGATGGCGTCTGACAGCACATTGCTTCTTAGAGTCTTGTTCTTGTTCCTCAATGGTCTATCGGATAAAGGGTCCTACAGGGAAGCACATCGGAAACAGAGCCAGGCCTCAACAAGGCCTGGGCCTGGGCTACCAAAACCTGCGAAGAAGGGAGCGGGTCCTCTGCTGAGAAGCTTTGCGAGGAACTGTCCCCCTTTGCCTCCATGGACCTGCATAGCAGAGTGACCCATGCCACGACCCCCAGCACACTGCAGGCCGCATCGGAGCCTAGTTGAACTTCATGAAGCCTTTCAAATCGAAGAAATTTAACCGGCAACCCTCATCCTCTCCAGCGAGGGCACCAAGGGTCGCGCAGCAGGCCCAGGCCCATATCGTCCATGAAGCAGCCCATCCCTGAATGGCTTAGGGTTTAGGGTTTAGGGTTTCAGCACTCACAGGGTTTAGGGGCTACGCTCTCACAACTCGGACAAGCCAGGCGAGGATCCATAGTCGTAGGTCGGCGTGACACGAATCAGAGGCTTGCTGCGGACTACGCAAGGAAGAAAACAAGGGGCTATCACAGTAGCAACCAGATACAGTAGCAGTAGTGGCAGTAGTAGCAGTAGTAGTAGTAGTAGTAGTAGTAGTAGCAGCAGTAGTAGCAGCAAGAGCAGTAGCTGTAGCCGTACTGCGGACAGACAGGCAACACCATGTGCTGCCCAGGAGCCTGTGGCACCGAACCCTGCGGCCTCTTGTCACTTCGCAGGAGAACACTCCCACAGATCAGAAGAACGGAAATGAAATCGAAGTCTTCCCTAAACCGCCAGCCTACAACTACCTAGTACTCGTGCTCTCACTCTCCATCATGGCTACCATCTCAGACTCCAACACCACCAAATCCCTGAGCTTCGCCCCCGAGCCTCTGCGGCTAAGTAGAAGACATGGCCCAGGGCCCCAGCATGCCAGAGGAGTTCCAAGTATCTCCTGATTGCTCCAGACACACAGCGGCAGGCCGGGGTTTCAGTAGTGATGTTCATCATCATCACCGTCAGCATCCTCATCCTCACAATAACCCTCATATAGTAGTCATCAGAAGAGCACTATCGACAAAAAACAACAATTGACATATATCACAAGAACCTTCGCTGGTAATTTGAAGCTTCGTCCGCGGAGCGCGGGCTGAAAGCCATAGGTCTGCATAACTGTTCAAAAAGATTTAGAAGGGATCTCGAAAGATAGCATGCAACGCTCACACTCGAAGACCCAATCGGTCTTTTTGCACATGCCACATTCCATGCTACAATCTTTACCCCGATGCGGGCATGACGTGTGTCAGTGCTTGTCACGGAGCACAACACCACCAACACACGGTGATGGCCTCATCGCTGCAGTAAGTGCCGCCTGTCACCCGCAAGGTCCTCGGATGGCGCCACCCTGTGAAAGCACCGAAGAACGCGGCGGCAAAGCTCCCGGCGCCTGCCACCTCCTCGGCTCTTTCGGCACTATTTAAACCCAAGAGACGTCCGTACGGCTCGCCCAGCGCAACTTTGAACTCTGAAAAGCGAAGCCGTTTATATCCCTGATTCCTGCCCACATGCCGAGATCTGCGCAGCATGACGCACGTCGACCTGGGCTGAAGGGGCTTTGGGATGGGTCTCACGGGATGATGCCACGCGATGGCTGATGCTGACGATGCTGACCTCGTTGCCGTCTGTTGGTGAACCGAGAGGCGGCTGATGTTGAGTCTCAATTTCCGTATTTTGGTGACCCCGACTGGCGATTGATGCTGATGATGTTCGTTTGTTGGTGGCCCGAACCACGGCTGACGCTGATGATGCTCGTCGGTTCTTCTTCTGCTGCGAGATTCTGCGAGCAATGAATGGCGCTCCTGCTGCTGCTGGCATAGGTTCGTCTGCGGTAGATCGTTTCCGATCGGTGGAAAGAAGTGACACTGATGCTGCTGATGCTGACCTGGCCTCGTGTGCAGGTGACCAAACCGACAGCTGATGCTGATGATGCTGGCCTGGCCCGCCTGCACTGGTGGCACCGAGCGACGGCTGATGCTGATGATGCTGGCCTGGTCTGCTGGCGTGAATGGTTGATCTGAGCCACGGCTGATGCTGATGATGCTGGTAGGCTCGTCTGTTGATACAATGATGATGCTCGCTGATTGTTGCCGGATTGACGGCTGATGCTGATGATGCTGGCCTGGTCTGTCAGCAGTGTTGAGCCCAAGAGACATCTGATGCTGATGATGCTCGTCTGGTCTGTCTGCGTTGGTGGCCCCAAGCGACAACTGATGCTGATGATGCTCGCCTGCTTCCGCCGGATGATGCTGGCCTGTTGCTGATTCTGATGATGCTCATCTCGTCTCATCTGTTGGTGAACCGAGTGGTGGCCAATGTTGATGATGCTGTCTTGGTTTCCGTGCTCCCGACCGGCGGCTGATGCTGATGATGCTGGCCTGGCTTTGTCTGCTGGTGACCCACGCTATGCCTGATGCTGGTGATGCTGGCCCGTTCTGCGGCTGTTGGCTAACCGGAGCAGCGATGGTCGTGACTACAAACCACGCATTATCCACACAGTGCAGAAGCTCTAATTTCTGTTGGAAGCATCAAAATAGGCCTACGGTGTGTGCCACAGAGAATCGTACCGCAGCTCGAGCTCTTCTGGCCGGAGAAACACAAACCTCTAAATTTCACGAGAACTCACCCCCTTCAGCTCGCCACCGGCAGGCTTGTTGCTTCTTCCTCCTGAATCATTCCAAGGCACCGGACGGGCTAACGCCCACAGAGCGCAGCCTCCGCAGATGCCAGAGACGGTTCAAGACTGATTCTCTGATGGCCGTGGTTACACGAGTTTCAGATATTCTTCATCTGGCAAGCATCTCTTTCCAAAGCACCCCATCCCAAGTCCACACGAAGAAAGCACACACTCCAGACCTGCAGCAAGCCCTAGAGGCCCTAGAAAGACGAAAGATGTCGAAAGCGGCCAATTTCAAGATTCTCCGGCGCCTTCTGGCAGATCCAAAGGACTCCCACTCTCCTTGTCTCAACGAGCATT
The DNA here is from genome assembly GCA_905221635.1 of Symbiodinium sp. CCMP2456. NCBI lineage: Eukaryota > Dinophyceae > Suessiales > Symbiodiniaceae > Symbiodinium > Symbiodinium sp. CCMP2456. The sequence goes on along the minus strand of CAJNDV010025625.1, from coordinate 14,870 downwards.
GCCCGAGTTCGGGGGCTGATGAAAAGCTGAATCGTTTTTGGTTCGCTAGCATCGCGTTTTTAGCGGGGCGAGCAGGTCGTGCTCGCACAAAGCACACGACTAATGCGAAATCAAACCCTACCCGTCTGGCTAGCTCGAAAGAGACCTTCCGCCCCCATCATTCGATCACCTCCTGCCCAGGCGTCGCTGCGATGCACACGCTCAGGCATCGCCTTCACGAAGGCGAAGAGCTCCTCTTCGGATGACAGAAATCAGTCTTTCAAACCCACTCATGTGGAAAGTGTCGACTTCGTGAAAGCCCGCCATGCTTCAGCAATTACTTCATGCAGCCCAGCCATGTTCCCCCAATGACTTTTGCTCACCTCGGTGAAGCTTCTCGGCTCTGAGCAGCCTAAGCTAACAGAAAACCCCAACACTTCACATCGAAACATCCCACCCAAAAAGCTGGACCTTTCAGTCACTGACTCATGCTGTGAGCACCAGCGGATAGCAGCGATGCCCAAAAAGCAAGGCCTCCTCCGACCCTCTTTGACGGGTCAGAACGTAGAGCCCTTGCAGGAAGCTCTCCACCTGCTTTTTTGCGCTTTCGACCCACAAAAGGGTGCCACGTGAAAACAGTTCAGGGTTTAGGGTTTAGGGTTTAGGGTTTGAGTTTAGGACCACAGAAAGTACCCATGACCCAATGTTTGGGGTAGGGCAGAAGCCCAGATGTGCTAAAAACCAGGCACCCGAAGAGAGGCAGCTTCGAAAGGGCCTCGAGGAACTCCCTTGGTCTCTTCGGGCCCGATAAACCCTAAACCCTAAACCCTTTTTTGCAGCAGAACCCTAAACCCTAAACCCTAAACCGTGTATATATATATATATATATTGGAGTTTAAGGCTCAAGACCTGGGGAGCTCTGGGTCTCCCATGTCAAGAGCGCGAACTGAGTCTGAGGCACCTGGGTAGTTGTCAAAATTAGGGTCCCTTTTGGGGCACCCGAAATAACAGGTGCCGTATTATAATACGGACCCAAAAAAAGACCATAATTTTGACAACCACCCACCTTGTGGAGCATCAGTAGCACGTTCACCTCGACTCTTCTAGCTGTGCAGAGGATGGTCGTCGTGAGGCAGTCCAACCCTCCAAGTTCCAAGACCGCCGACACGGGATAAACCCGGGCGACGCAGAAACAAGCAGAAATCCACAGGTCGGGGTTAGCCCAAAACACCAACCGAAAGCTTCCAAATCAAGAGCTTCCAATATCGTCCCGGCACCGCGGAGCCCGTGCCAGCCGCCAGACGCCCGGCGCGTGGCTCCGGCACGGCCGTGCAAGCGACGCGGAGGATCCTCGGCAGCTCATCCGGCCCGAGCTGAGAAAAGAACCGACAGGAACTCCGGTCGGAAGCTCTGGACGTCTTGACCTGTCTTCGACAGTCAAAGCAACCGAGGCTCCGGAGAAAGTCTGCCTCAGGCAATGGAGGCTGCTCATCTGACATCCTCAGCACAGACCTGCAGATGCAGCCCATCCAGCCCCTTAAAGGACAGACGGGGCATGTCACCTCGAACTGCCCCTCGCAACATCCACAACATGATGGTCGTGCTGCAGAGAACGAACATACTTGCATACGTGTCCATCCCTGTCAGCCGACCCTCATCACTCATCACCGCAGAAGCTCTCGTAGTACGTGCCAAAATGCTTCCCTCAACACCCGAAACCCAAGATGAAAAAGTCGAACCTGACAGATTATGTCTTCACGTCCTCCATCCTTCGTCTCATTCCCTTCAGTCCGGTAAGAGCCTCCCTGAAAGATCTGCCTCCGATTGAGGATTGCATCCAACAGCCGCTGGCCAAGAAGACGCTTCCTCAGTCCCGGCAAAGCAAAGCAATTCAAACGGCGGCACTTCGGGCTCACCCAGCGTTGGGTGGCCTGCTGCAGAATGCACACTCATCACGCATGCGCATGCACGCAGGTTAAGAAGTACTGCACACATTTGTACCTACATCCATCCATGCATGCATGCATGCATAGACACATACATGGACACATCCATCCATCCATCCATCCATGCATCCATCCATGAAAGCATGCATGCATGCATGCATGCATGCATACATCAACACATGTCCACGACACATGCACATTCTGCGTTCGTTAACGGTTTTGGTTTCAGGACCTGGACCGCTCAGGTTAGTGGATAGCGATCCACATAAGCCTCGTCAGGCCTGCCACTGCAAGCCTGAGAGCAAGTGGGACACTCATCCCAAGCAGAAACAAAAAAATCTAATCTAAGCACGAAGAACAGCCCGGAATAAATGAACGGCTCCTCCACCCCAGGCTGAACCTGGAATGAATCCTCGACTCTGGCGATTCTCGGCTGAAGGCGCCTACCTGGACCTACCTACTCCTCTCTCCAGCAGTCAGAAACCAGAACTTCGCAAAGGGACCTGCTATGGGGAACAAAGGGACGGAGTCCGGGCCCAGCGTCAGTGCCGAGCGCTCCAGTCCCGAGGTCGTGGGCTCTTCTTGATGCCCGGCCTCCCATGGCAGGGCCACTCAGCCTTTAAGGGATTAAAGAGTGGAGCCAGGAGGCTGATAGAACGTAGATGCACAGCCTGCTGGGGTATTGAATGCTTTCGCGACCCAGGCTTCAAAAACGCTTTCTGGGACCCAGCATAATGTCGTGTCTTGTTTGAAAAAGATACAGGGCTCACAAAGCACACTGCACACTAAGGGTAGTGCGGTTGAGGAGTTGATAGTTGTGCCCATGGTTGAGGCTGCTTTTCCCTGGACGGCTTTGTTTGCTTTGCTTTTTGTCAACATATCCTTGTACTTGTCTTGATTTATAGAGCTTATAGAAATCAGGATGCCACAGGTGCGGGCTGTACACATCCCACACCTCGAACTCTGCAGCCATGGGAACACCCTGACTTGGGCCTCCGCCAAAGCCATGACCGCACCCTCTTGCGCTGCATCCATGGCCTCAAGACGAGCACGGGCTCTTGGCGCGAAAACGTACAGTGCGGCTTTCATTAACTCTTGACTGTGATTTTGCATTGAATCTGTCATACAATGTCAAAGCTTGAAGTAAACAACCGGGATTTATGCTAGACTAGCCTCGACTGTTCTTTGGTATGCTACTCATACTAGACTACTAGGTACCACATTTAAGGGTTTAGGGGTTTAGGGTTTTAGGGTTTAGGGTTCATTACACATACTACTACCCTAAACCCTAAACCC
>CAJNDV010025625.1:0-11535 GCA_905221635.1 Symbiodinium sp. CCMP2456 | reverse complement strand
TAAACCCTAAACCCTAAACTACTATGATAGCTGGTGGCCGGCCAACTTGGCGCCGCCGCGGGCCGCTGTGGCCGAAGGGGCCCAGGAACCTTCAGTGGGCTTTGGAGCTTCGGTCCAAGGAATTATAGGGTTTAGGGTTTAGGGTTTAGGGTTTAGGGTTTAGGGTTTAGGGTTCCAAGGAATTATAGTTCATTATAGTGCAGAGTACCATCACCATAATGAGGCATGGTCTAGTGTAGCACTGTATACAAGAGTATGTGGTAGTTTTTTTTATGGCATATAAAACGCGCAGAGGCATATTCTAATACGTTGCAATGTAATGTAGCATGTACGTTGTAGTATGTATTATTGCACAGTATAGTACATTCTGGCATGTTACAAACTAGTATATTGTCACATAGTAGCTACAGTATAGCATGCAGGCTGCAGGTATACACCAAAAAAATATAGATTGATTGTTTGGGGTGTCGATTCGGGCCCTCGGACCTGACCCCGACTCTCCTTCCCAACCTCCTGAGCCTAGATGGAAAAGTCCGTGCTTTCAGCGCCACGTCACGCCTTGAGCTTCCACATGAGCTTCCCGGTACCTTAGCACAGCACTAAGTCACTAAGAGCACTGGCAAGCTGACACACATCTCTTCCAAGGCAGAGGTGCAACTTCCCGATGGTCTCCGCCGTCAGGTAGGCCGGCCAGACCCCAACATCTGAGGCCCTGTGCGGGCAGACCATGGTTGGAGTCTTTGGCGCGCGGTCGAAAGTCGGGCAGGCACCCGAACTCGAGTCTGCTTCAGCAGCGGCTTTCCAAGTAAACAAGTACCGTCGCACAGAGCTGCGCATCCGGAAGTCTCCAAAGCACGTTTTGTTCCGACTGCAAGCACTCTCCGTTAAACCGAACTTGAACCTGGCCTTGCCGAGGAGGCTTGGCCCAAAATGCAGCTAGGCTTGAGAAAACGAAACGCACATGCTCTGGTTCACACCCTCACGAAAAAGGTTTTGACATGAAGTCCAAAGCCTCCTATAGCCATCGCACAAAACACGCCAAAAAGACCTCGCGGAGGTGCGCACGAAGAGCGCCAGCTCTGGGTGCTCTCCCGGCTCCTCATCGCTCCCGGCCCCCAGGCCGAGGACCTGATGCAGGCAATGCAAAGACTGCACGAACATGCATGCCTGAGCTACGCAAAGCATCAATTTCAAAGCTGTTTGTTCGTCTGTGCCTTTGTGTTTGCACACACGCATGTGTATGTATGCATGCGTAGGGGTGTGTGACTGAATGCACAGGCATGCGCGCGCGCGCGTGCGTGCATGCGCGCGTGCGTGGGCATGTTTGTTTGTTCGCTAGTGGGAAATCCTTAGCTGGCCCAGATGGGCCTTTCACCCTGCACGTCAAACCCTGATTCCTGAGTCCATCGAACTCGAAGCCGAGACTCTGTCCTAAGGATGCTGTCGGCATGGAGTGCTGGAGGGCCTGGGCACCCAAGATCTTAGCAGAGGGTTTGCTGAGTGCCTGCCCAACCAGAACCCTACGGTAAGTTCTTGTCCACTCAACTAGCTCAGGGCTTGACGCAAGCAGTAGCGCAGCAGTACTCAGCCATTCTTTGACTAAGGGCGCCAGATCATTACCAGGTGTCGCACGCATCACCACTGCCCAAAGGGCAGACATCAAGCATCATCAACATCAGCTGCCGCTCGGGGTCACGCGAAACGAGACCATCGGAAGCAGTCGCTTAAATCACCCAAGCTGCACAAGCCCAGCATCATCAGCATCAGCCGTCGCTCGAATCACCCGCAAGCCAAACAAGCCCAGCATCATCAGAGTTAGCCATCGGTCGAATCACCCACAAGCCAAACAAGCCCAGCACCATCAGCATCAGTCCTCGCTCGAATCCCCGGCAAGCCAAACAAGGCCAGCATCATCAGCATCAGCCGTCGCCCGAATCACCTGCAAGCCGAGCAAGGCCAGCATCACCAGCATCAGCCGTCACTCAAATCACCCAGCAGCCAAACAAGCCCAGCATCATCAGCATCAGTCGTCGCTCGAGTCATCCGCAAGCCAAACAAGACATCAGCATCAGCCGTCGCTCGCATCACCCACGAGCCAAAACAAGGCCAGCATCATCAGCATCAGCCGTCGCTCGAATATCGGCATCAGCTCACGCACAAGCCAAACAAGCCCAGCATCATCAACATCAGCCGTCGCTCGAATCACCCACAAGCCAAAACAAGGCCAGCATCATCAGCATCAGCCGTCGCTCGAATCACCTACAAGCCCAAAAGGCCAGCATCATCAGCATCAGCCGTCGCTCGAAAATCGGCATCGCACAAGCCAAACAAGCCCAGCATCATCAACATCAGCCGTCGCTCGAATCACCGGAAAGCCAAACAAACAAGCCCAGCATCATCAGCATCAGCCGTCACTCAAATCACCCAGAAGCCAAACAAGCCCAGCATCATCAGCATCAGTCGTCGCGAGTCATCCACTAGCCAACCAAGCCCAGCATCATCAGCATCAGCCGTCGCTTGAAGCACTCACAGGCCCCAAACAAGCCCAGCATCATCAGCATCAGCCGTCGCTTGAATCACCCACAAGCCCAAACAAGCCCAGCATCAGCCGGCGCTCAAATCAGCCACAAGCAAAGCAAGCCCAGCATCATCAGCATAAGCCGTCGCTTGAATTACTTACAAGCCCAAAACAAGCCCAGCATCATCAGCGTCAGCCGTCGCTTGAATCACCCGCAAGCCAAACAAGGCAGGCCAGCGTCACCAAACGAAACAAAGCCAGCATCATCAGCATCGACAAGTGAAACCTGACCAACATCATCGGCGCCAGGCGTCGCTCGAGATCATGTGCCAGACAAAACAAGGCGGCATCATCAGCCGTCGCTCGGGTCACCGTCGCACTGGTAGACCGAACGGTTGGAAGAACCAACACACAGGAAGGGCGCGTTTTCGACCAACTGAGAACCAGCTCGAGCATACGTAAAACCTAGGCATCTGAAGCTTTCTTGATGGCTCCTTGCAGCAAGGACCGAATGCTTCAAAGCATCTGATTCTTCAGTTTTTTCTTTCTCTGGTTAGTTGTCTGGGAGCCTTTAGTCCTGAAGCTGACGGGTTTGGGTTTCTTCGGTTTCAGATGACTGCAGTTCATCAAGACGTGGAAACTCTGGGATTTTCGTGGATCTCAATAGCTCTTTGCCAAGCCCAGGCAAACGACTCCTGCTTGCCGCATCACAAAGAACACTCTGCATTGCAGGCTGTCCAACCGAATCTAAGCAAAAGACACCGAAGCCCCGCTCCCTTTGAAAGGCACCTTCCTGTAGGCTCCAGCCGAAGACGTTGCAGGCGGCATCCAGAGCTCCCACCGCATGGCCGAGGTTCCTGAGTGCCAGAACTTCTGGCTTGTAAAGCCGGGGCACGCACGCGACAGTGTTGGTCAAATGTCAGTGAGCAGACGGTGTGCGAAAGATGCATGTGTCTACCTCATGTTTCCAGTCTGAAGGGCACGACCCTCGGAGACGGTTGCTAATCATCTGTTCGGATTGCTCAGTTGCATCAAGCCCGAAAATTCTGTGAAACTGTCATTGCCACCAAGGACCAGCTGCCTAAGAGCCTGCGGCTACTCTTCCCTGGCGAACATATATATATATATATATATATATATGTATATATATATATATATGTATCATCTACATCACCCAGGAAAGCACACCAAGCATGGAGGGGTGGGAGGCTGAGGGATCGACTGGAGGGTGGAGCCCTGGAAGGTGCAGGTGGGTAGGCGTCCCGGAAGTCCCCAGAGAGCCCCCTTATGTTTTTCCGAGTCTAAACTCTTCGTTCGTGTGCTGGCGCGAATTGAGACTCGAGCCTTCCCTGGCAATCCGGCCCCCCCCGAGTTATGCGAATCTAAATGCAACGCGTCATCCGCTTGACGATAGATAGATAGACAGATATATAGATAGATAGATAAAAAGATAGATACATAGAATAGATGGCCATATCTACATGAGACCCCACCCACCCTACGAGCATCTTCTGTCCATCTCCCTCCACCTGTTCCCATGTTTCCTGCCCAGGCGCAAGTGACAGGAGCGAAGCGCCCGCTCCCCATACTTCCAAGCTTCGCCTCAGCTGCACCCGTTGCATCCGTTTGGCGGCTTCGGGTTCACGGAAGACGAATGCAAGAACCAGGGGCTGCATTAGCCTTGATGGATCGATGATGGTAGAAGAAGTGAGAAGTGCTCTGGAAAGTGCAACCCAAAACAGAAGGCCTGCATACATGGCGCGAACAGAAACCCCTCTCGCCGCAATAACCCCACCACTGAAGGACACTTACAAACCCAAAACCATCAAGCCCAAAAGCTGCATGGAGCAGAAGTCGATCTCAGCGGTCTGGGCTCCACAAGCTTTCGCTACTTCCTGTAAGTAGAGCATGCCGCGGTGAAAGGGGCTTCTTGTCTCATGCAACAGGCAATCATCTGTTGCACCAAGGCACGGATGCACAGCGAGGTCAACGCCACCAGGAAGCCTGCAGATCCATCCGCAGTAGTCACGAACCTCTCGATGTTTCACACAGCCGGGACAAACACTTTCAGAGCCAATGTTAGAAGGCGAATTGCTGTTCTGACTTTGATTGGCCAGAAAGACGACCGGATTCCTCTGCCCTTCTCTCTGAATGCACTTGAACTGCATGGACCGGCATCGCCAACAACTACTTTGAGATGCCTACCACTCCAACTCCAACTCTGAAATTCTCTGCATGTGAATCAGTTCCCACTTTGCGGCTCCAAGGGCTCGTTGGGCGCCGGCAGCCGGAACTCCAAGGCGTGCATCTCAGGTTGGAAATGATACCTCCCAAGACGACATGCTGCCCTTGCTACAGAAAAGTTCACGAGATGGATGAGGGCCGCTAAGGCAAACGAGGAACGAAGGCCATGGGAAAAAAGGGTCGTGATGGGTCGTGGTCCCTGCTCTTGCTGCCGTGCTTCACCGCTGGTACTGCCGCGAGTCCGTCGAGCGGCGGCAGCATCACCTGGTTTTGGAAAATTGAACGTCGCAGGCGGAAGCAGGGTCGCTACTTAAGGACCAAAGCTTCTCGGGACCTTACACGGAATCGCAACAGAGGAGGGGCACGTGAAACTCAGTCGTCTGCAGGTTGCCGGAAGAAGGCATCACGCGCAAAGCCCACCTTGTCTCGGCGACGGGTCTCTGAATTCCAACTCGTCGATCCATGAACGTCCGATACAGCACAGTTGGCAGGACGACTTCAACCCTCAACTCGTGGAGCGTTTAGCGTTCAGGCTGGCCTTACAATGGGGCCTCCTGCTACAGATGATGCACAGGGGGAGAAGACAGGGGATAACAGTTCGAAAGCAAAGCAGTTGCACTGCCAAGTCGCTTGCCATCCTAAACCCCAACCCTGTCACGCCACGCCGCATATGCAGCCCATCGTAGCTCTTCCTTATCGCAGAGACGTGGCTGCGACCAAATCTGCTAAGCATAGGGTCAGGCTATCAACGTGCCGAAACCTGCCACCACATGGCTTTCTGTCAACGATCTTTTGCGCTCTATTGGCAGAGTCTTGAGTGTGCCAGTCTGGAAGCGCAATTGGCAGATGAGGTTGCATGCATGGAGCGTGTTCAAGCCGATGTGCACAATATCCGATGAGACTCTCCAACTACAGGAAGCCGACTTAAACAGTCGAAAAGCGGCCACAGTGGTTCGAGGCAGATAAAGCTGGGTCTTTCTGCCGACAGCTGTGCGAGACCACAGACCAACATAACCCCAGGCTCTTGTAGTTTACAGAACGCATCCACGCCCTCGGCTCTCGCATGTACTGGTCACTGGTTCAGAAACCTAGAGGTGACCAGAGGTGCTTTCAAGGATCCTTGGTTTTTCATAAAAACTTCCAGAGCCCCAGAAACCATGGAGCCGCCGCAACCTCAAAAACCTAAAAGAGAAGGAAGAGGCAGGTCTCCAGGCGGAGATTCCTGCACCAAGGCGAAGAAACGCACCGAGGCCTTGGACACCGGGTGTTTTGCTTAGGCACCTTTTCCCGTTTTCCCGTCCTGACTAGTAGGGTTGAGGGTTTGGGCTTCAGTGTTTGGTTTCGAGCGTGCGCTTCCCTTGCGGGTTGGCTTGGGTTTTTCGGGCTTGGTGTTTCGGGTGCTTGGTAGGAGAACTCGATATGATCAGGGCAGGGACTGACCGCTTGGGATTGCGACTGCAAGACGAGAAAAGCGGCACAAACTTGAGCATGTTCACTAGTAATTAGCAGCTGGACCTTTGACTACTCGCATCCAAATTGCAGGAGTGAATGCTCACTAGGGAGGTTTTCCATAAACAAGGGACCCCACATGAAAACAACAGCCAGGTAATACCCGCACCCCGACCAAGCCCACACGTTCATCTTAGCAAATTGTTTGGAGGAGCTAAGCACTGGCATTGCTGAGCCCAGCCGGGGTTAGCTGTGCCGGAGTTCATGCTGTGTCGCACCCTGAATGGTTTTTAAGCGGCATTTTTGACCAACCTTTGACTCTGAAAGGAGAAAAAGTCACGAGTCATTCGTTAAATCTGCTTCTCAGGTGCTGGCAAGGGAAAGCGGCACCGGGCTGGAAGCGGCCTCCACTCCGCCATGCCCTTACTGCTCTTACTGCCCGTACTGCTCCTGCTACTACTGACTACGACGGCGACGTCTGCTACAGTACTACTACTACTACTACTACTACTACTACTACTCCTGCTGCTGCTACTACTACTACTACTACTACTACTACTACTACTAGTACCACCACCACTACCGCCCCTACCACTAGCACCACCACCACCGCCACCACCACTACCACTACGACACCACCACTACCACTACCACTACCACTACGATTACAACTACGACTACGACGACCACTACTACGGCAACGACTACTTCTACTACTCCGACTCCTGCTCCTGCTCCTGCTTTTGGCTGCTGCTGCTGCGGCTACGGCGACTGCAACTGCGACTGCCGCTGCACTGCTACTGCTACTTGTACTGCTGCTGCTACTCCCAGTTGCTATGGTTTCTGCATACTACTCCCTGGCCTCCAGCAGGGCAAGGCTGTGCGGAAGCTGGACTCCTGAGGCCGCACTCCCCGAGTCGTTCTTTTGGCTTCCGGGGCCTCAAGCCCAGACAAAGAAAACCTCAAACCCGCGCATGAAGAGCAGGGGAAAAGGGCCATTTGCTTTGAGAGTTGAAGGAGCTGGTGGTTGGCCGGAGCTGGCTATGGCATCTCCACCTCCTCAACGACCCTCCCAATGCTCCGAGCACCCAACTGCCCGAATGCATCGAGTCTCAGCACACACGGCAGAGTGTCTATAGCCTATACAAAACACTCGCACGATCGTGCAGAAGGCCAATGGCAGGCATGCATAACGTCGTCGTGATCAGACGGATCATGATCAAAGGCTTCGGGGCAGCATTGGTAGCAACATGAGCATCAGCTTCAGCATCGGCACAAGCATGACCATCGGTCTCGTCAGGATTTGTTGAATCACACCCAGCTGCTGGGGGCGCCGTGGTAGCTTCGCCAGGGGGACGGCTGTGAGGACCAATCCTTCGGTGGAGGCATGGTTGTTGCGTTAAAGGGGTCACTCCTTCCTCACTGTCTTGGTTCAAGGCTTCGAGCCATGGTCTACAAGAAGCTCGAGGCCACCCACTAACATCCGACTCCAAGCTTAGTGACAAGACTAAAGCTCAAAGCCGTGTTTCGTCAGCTTGCGGCATGACGGCAGAACAGCTCTTGGAAAATGCAGTGGTGTATGCGTCTCGAGACTGTCTTCAAAATGGAGGCTCTGCCCAAAGCTGAAGGATGTCTTTCCAGTCACCCCACGTCGGCCACGTGGCTAAATCTCCGGGCAGCGATGCTTGAACATCCAGGAAGTGCTTGCTCCGGAAGTGGTAACTAAGGACAGCCTCCACTCGATCTTGCCTTGGATTCAGCTTCGGCCGCGAAGCTTTATGCCAAAAGAAAGGGGGAACCGATTGCGACGGGAAACTTGGCTATGCGCAGCAACCAAAGGATCCGCAAGGTCTTGCTTGTCCAGCTTCCAAAAAAACTCAGGGATCGGGTTTCCCCTGTCATTATATTACAGGATAAGGGAATGCCCCATAAGAAAAATTGCTACCTTGTATATAACTCACTCTACTCAACACCGAGTCGCAATTCCGCAGACAGGTTGGGCGACAAATCGCCCACGAGCTTCCGAATTGCCTTCAGAATCTCTAAGGCTCAAGCCTTCTACAAGGGTTCTGTAAGGGCACTGGGTGAAAGTTCTTGTAGGGTTCTACAAGCATTCTATAGAAGTTCAAAGCTTATATGAACTGAAAGAAGCCTCTGCTCTTGAGGCGTTCATGCTTTGGAGTCGCTGTTGGAGCTCTGCAAACCCGCTGAGCTTGAACCCGACATCCATCGATAGCAGCATGATGGGGAATGGATGACGGCGGTAGTGTGGGATACCGTTAGAGACCCTTGAAAACCTACATGCTGAAGCGCCTTCCTTCTGAAGTGGAGCAGTACAACTGCTAGAGGCCGTTGGCGAGACATACAGTGCTTTGCTTCTCATTTCTCAGTTAGGCAGCCTCCTGGGAAACGTGTGGGGCGGCCACCAATAATCGCGTGCACAGAACGGCGAAGGGCCGCCATGGTGCCATTGCGCGCCATTAATCGGTAGATCCTACCTGAAACCCGGCCACCACGACGATGGCCACGACACCGCTACTAAGGCTCTGCTTTTGCTCTTGCTGCATGCGTTCGTACTTTTCTTTTTTGCTGTGGCTACTGTTTTCACGTACTTGACCGACTTGACCTCAGAACTTGCAGTTAGAAACACCCAGTGTAAGCATAGAGAAGCCACCATGAAGAGCTCCACGTGCAGGTTCCCCAGGCGGCCTACCACTGCTTCAGGACTGGAAATCGGCCCTTGATCTGTGGACGCTCAGGCTTTTTCACGGGCTGTCCGCACGTGACAGGCGGTCAACCTGCCTTCTTTGGGTGGCTTTCGGTCGCTGCAGGCAAGGTCGAGAGGAAATTGTGACCCGCTCGCGAGTCTAGTCCGCTTGCCGCAGACTGTGGGTGTAGTCCGCTTCAGCTTTACTTTTGCCCTTACTAGGTCCAGCTGATCCTTCTCTGCGCGCAGCACAGCGCCGCAGGAACGATGCGCATCGCGGCCTCCTGCCCGTCACCTGCCCAGCAATCGCTATACACTGTACATTCCCACCCGGTGAAACCGACGTGCCGCGCAGGCACGAGCTGGCAAAATCAAGCCTCCCTGCCGGACTGTCCAGTGGAGCCTGGGAAAACCACACAAACAAGTGGTCCGCTGTCAGCGTTCACAGCTAGGGCGTTGCCCTTGCTGCCGTGGCAGACAGGAAGAAAATTTGCAAGAGATCTATGTCTCACCGTCATTCACCGTCCAAAAAAAGCATTTAACGAGGCTCCATCATGCTAAAGTTCGACTCTGTGATCTCTCAATGTCGTGTGTTTGCGCATTTGGCAACGGGCGCCGGCACCACGCGACGTGAACCAAGATGCCCAATTTAAGTTGCCCATCCTAAATGCACCCGGCTTCAAACAAGCCCTAAACCCTAAACCCTAAACCCTAAACCCTAATGCTCATCGTGTGGTAAGGCTCCCTTCACGAACATCGCTGCGCCAGGCAGGGTGGTTTCGGCGATTCCCTCAGGAGCGGCAGCTTCAAGAAGCCTGGCAAGGACTACATCTACTTAGATATATACTCCATATACGATCTACCCGTCTATCTATCTATCTATCTATCTATCTATCTATCTATCTATCTACTCTTTTGCTGCCTCCGCTTCGCAAGGACAAGCCCGCAGGGCAGGGTCGACAAGTAGGCACTTCGCTTTGCGGGTCTAAGGAGGACGTCTAGGGGCACCGCCGAACGAGTTGCAAGGGGTCAAAAGCGTTCCCTGAAACCTTCAGCCACGAGGTCATCCGGGACTCCTCTACAACCAAACGTCTCGGCAACCCCCCAAAGCCCGATGCCAGCAACCACGGAAGAGCAAGGAGGGCTTGGCGGGTAAGGGCTTCGGTGGGTTGAGACAAGCGTCCCGGGGTTTTGACAGACAAGGCCACCGAAAGGAAAGGCTTCGAGCCTGCGCTCGGTTCCAGCGTCTTCGTTGTTTGACCTTTCAAAAATTAGGGTTTCGGCGCTCACACTCGGCATGACTCAGCCAATCCAGGCGAGGCATGTGGTTCGAGGTTCGAGAAGTGAGAACTGGACAGGTTAGGCCAAATACACACCACAGCTACACATCAACACCTGCTGATTTAGGGTGGCCATCCCCCACCAAGTTCTCTCAACAAGCGACGCCTAGTTAGAGAACTCGGTGACGACAGTCGAGAGATCACAACCGTCAAAGGGTGAAGGATACGAACGAAACTATGATTAGCCATATATGCTAAAGGGTCGGGAGTGACCCTGGGTAGCAAATTGTGTGACCTGTCGGGAACCATCACTCAAAACATGGTTCAGGGCTTGTGGCTAAAGAGGGCTCAGATTTTGGACTGTATGGACTGTCCCATTCGGAAAGTTTTCAGGTTCAGGGTCGCTCTGGATCTTTTCTGCTGCTTTTCATGGAGTACCCGAATTCTCAATCCTCCATCCCAACTGCGCCCAAGATACCTCGGGCTCAGGCTGCACCGCCTCCGCATGCGTTTGAGAGATCTGCACCTGGAATTCTTGGGAGAAGCGTCACACAAGGCCTCAGCCTCTGAAGACTTCGGAACCTACGTGCTTTTCAGCCCAGGGAGCTTCTGGCTCGGCTGCCGGCGCCGGCAGTGCAGCGCAGGTTGCTGCGGCGTCTCTCGCCGACTTCAGGACGAGGTGTGAACGTGGCACATAGCCTTAGTTTGGGGTTTGGGGTTGCAGGCTCCTTGGCCGAATGGGATGCATACTCTCTCTCTCAGTCACAGATCCCAAAGCGCCAGCCTTTCGAGGTGTGAGGCTGGGCAGTCGGAATTCCGAAGATGGTGGAGGATGGGAACGTAAACACGGGGAGCCGGCATCGTCTGCCTCTTCCCTCGTCGAACTGCCCTCTTCCCTCATGAAACCCCTCTCGCATGGAGTCCAGCCGCCAGCAGGCAATGGCCTGACAAGTCTCAGGAGCTTCGGGGCATGAAACGCAACTTGGGGAGGAAAAAGCGGCTGCAGTTTCGGGAGATGGTCGACCGGATCTTTGCGACTCTGGCCTGGGCACCATATTGGGTGTGGCTGCTGTAGCCACAACAAAGTGGGAGAGGATTGAAGTCAACCCAACCGAAAAGGGCTATCTCGACCCTGGCCTAGGGCCTCAGCTCCCAAAAACACGAAGAGCCGCATCTCTGCCGAAACCCCTCCTTCCGAAGAGACACCAGGGGCCTGCGGGATCCCTCCTTTGCTTGCAGAGGGCAGCCCCAGGCCCAGTAGCCTCCCTCCTCTGGCGTGGGGAGGGCCCGGGATTCGGAGTCCAGGCTGCAATTAATGTTTTTTTTTTTTTTTTTTT
>CAJNDV010025614.1:48159-59063 GCA_905221635.1 Symbiodinium sp. CCMP2456 | reverse complement strand
TACGACTACGACTACGTCTACTTCTGCTTTTACTGCTACTACTACTACTACTACCACTACTACCACTACTACCACTACTACTACTACTACTACTACTACTACTACTACTAACTACTACTACTACTACTAACAAACTGCCCCCGCTCGCAGTACTGGATATCTCGTTCCACTCGGCTTTGCGAGGGCCGTTACCCCGTGATGGCTCCCGTCGAAGCCACACTGCTCACGGCGAATGAAGTCCTACCTTCACGCGTGAGCGCCCCGGCCAGCATATGAACAGTCGGAATGGTACAGTTTAGGGCTGCTGCTTCTCCAAAACCCGACAAGAACAACGAACTTCAAGGACCTAATCCCTTCTCTGGATTGGTTTTGAACCAATTGGGGGTTTAAAAACACACCCCTGGATTCCTCTCATCTCTTTCGTCGGATGGATACAAACCATATCCCCTGCAACGCGCAGAAATTTGCCACGAACCCCGCACCCTAAACCCATATGCCTTTTACACTCTAAACTTCTAAACGCTGAACCCAGAAAGCCCAAACCCTAAACCCCGAAAACCTCAACCCAAAAGCCTTCAGTGTAGTGAGTTCTGCTATTCTGCGATTCCAGGTTCGGAGCCCACTTACAGGATCGTGGGACTTAGCAACTAACGTTATTACTAGGGTAAAGATACTTATATACATACATATAACCCCAATTGAGGTACTTATTATAACCATACTTACTGGGTTCCCATGACCAGGAATGGTTTGGGTATATTCTACTTTGAAGCTCAGGAGCCTCAAGGAAGAATACAACTTTTCGTTCCGAGCCTGGCCTGCAAGAAGACCTCCGATTGGCAAACCCCTCCTTCTCTTTATTTGGGCCCCGTACCCTAAGTCATCGCCGGACTTAACCCCAGCCCGCCTTGCCAGACCCGAAAGAATCAAGCTGAACCATTTGGGCTTGATATGGCTGCAGAGTTGAAGTATTTTCGGACGTCCATGGGTCTTTGAAGATCATCCCCAGTCAGCCCTCAACCTCCATGCTCGCTGCAGCATCAGCTTCAGCATGTTCCGGCAATGCGTCACCATTCTCCTCCTGTCAGGTTCTGCAATCAAAACATTTTTTAAAGGTGCTACCAGGGCCTTCTAATTAGGTTGGGGGCATATTGCACACGTTGTAACTAGTATATAAGGAACGAAAGGGAAGAACACAGGTAATTCTTCCGGCACCAAAGGCTTATACATTATACCCCCAAACCCCAAACCCTGAAATGTAGGGGCAAATGAAACCATCTCTCCTGAAACCCGAGAACCCTCAACCCTGACACCTTATAACTCGCTAAACCCTAAACCCTAAACCGCGAAAAGAACCCCCAGAGGTCGAAGGCCCCGCCTCCTGTTCGACAGCACCAGCTGCGTCGTGACCTTCTTCTTGCTTACGGTCAGTCTTAGAAGGGTCTTGTGGGCAGTGAGGGTCTGAAAAAAACTTTTTCCATGGATTTGTAGTGCCTCATGGGTTTTTCAAGTGCTGGGCAACTTCTCATGGAGGGTCTTATGGGGTCTTCTTGGTCCTTACAAGGATTTTGGTGCGATTTTTACCAGGGACTCATAGGGCACGATGAAGGTTTAAACCCTAAGCCCTAAACCCTGAACGGGTTCTGTAGGGTTTGGGTTGGAAGTCGTAGGGTCTCAAATTCCCGATGACTGGGTACTTGGCGGATTCTGTATATGGGTAGTTCTCTGAACTAGGGTCCCTTTTTTAGGTCCCCCAAAATAGTACGGCAGCCTTATAAAAGTCACGCCGAAAGGGAACCCTAATTTTGACAACTACCCATATACTTTCTGAAGAAGAAGGCTGTGCCTTTCCGATGCTTCAGCTATACTCGAAAACGGCCAGGGAGAGCAACGTCTCTACACACGGCTTGTTTCGCAATGCTTCCCGATTTAGGGTTTATGGTTTAGGGGTTTAGGGTTTAGGGTTTAGGGGCTTCGGGTTTAGGCGTTTAAGGGTTTTGGGGTTTAGAACCTGTCATGTAGAAAGGTAGGTATCCTAAAAAGTATGGCATGACCCTAGAGGTATGGAGGATGCTAATGATGACTGGACATTTAGCCTAAAACTTTGAACCCTGAAAATAACCAAGCCATCGAAAATCCTAAGCCCCTTGCAGGAATGCTGAGGAGAATTAGCACTAACAACAATGATATGGGTTAATGAGTGCGAGTTGTTACTACTACTGACAATAAAAAAGGAACCTACTGATACCACCACCACCAACACCAACACCACTCCTGCTGCTACTGCTGCTGCTACTACTACTACGACTACTACTACCACTACTACTAATCCTGCTGCTGCTGCTACTACTACTAATAATAATAATAATACTATTACTGCTATTGCTACTACTGCTGCTACTGCTGCTACTGCTACTCCGCTGCTGCTGCTACTGCTACTGCTACTGCTACTGCTACTGCTACTGCTACTGCTACTGCTACTGCTACTACTACTACTACTACTACTACTACTACTATTAGTTCTACTACTACCACTACTACTACTACTGCTGCTACTCCTGCTACTCCTGCTACTCCTGCTACTAGTACTACGACAACTGGGCCTAACCCCTCAGCCCTTAGTCTTCGTGCTAATGCTAATCTTAATCCTATTGCTCGTCCTTGTCCAAGTCCTCATCCTCATTCTAGTCCACATGCTCATCCAGGTCCTAGTCCTAGTCGTGGCCCTGGTCTTGGTCCTGGTCCAATTCCGAATCGTCCTAGTCCTGCTGCTGCTGCTAGTGCTGCTGCTGCGGCTCCTGCTCTACTGCTACCAAATTGCAACTGCTGATATTAACAGTCATCAAAGGGCACGCGCAACAACACTGTTAATTCTTCAGAAGAGGCATTTTTGCCCCAGCTCTTGCAGCAGCTCCCGGATTTCATCGGCTTCCTCAGGTCTCCCTCGCGGATTTGGGGTGTGAAGGTTCAGGGTTTACGGTTTCGCGGGTTATTGTTCCTTATGTAGTCTTATCGAGGTTCGGTAAGGTTTACGCAACTCTACAAAGCGGGGGACCCTGGGAGTGCGCTTTTCATTGAAGTGTAAGGTTCATTTTCGGTTTCTTTGTAAGGTTTCAAATCGGATTCTTTCAGGTTGGGTTTGGCTTGTAGGAGTCCTTATGATGAGCATTTAGCTATTTGGGGTTCTTTATCAGCAGACACTACTTTCATCAATTTCCGCATCCGGAGCCACAAAGCCTAAACTGTAACTAATTTCTTCATCGCAGGGATTGTTGCGTGGAATTTCAGGAAGTGCAAACAGATGGGGGCCGCATTCGGACAAGGGGTCAATATGTGGGTTCCTCTGAACTCAAAAACTGTTTCTCAACATCACGCATGGAATCTGTGCAGGTGACACTTCCCGAGAACACGGAGGACGCCAAAATTCAATTTTGCTCTGCTGCGAACTGAAATTATGGGACAATGCATTTCCAATTCGGAACAGGCATCAGTTGGGCCGACAAATCATCGCCATCAAGCAGACCTCTTGAGGGGTAGCTTCCCGGAAAGCCAACAAATTCATGGACAAGCGCGGTTGGCCGTCAAATAAGACTGGGCATGTGTTTTGCTCCCCTTTGACCCGAAACGCTGACTCAAGTTGGTGCTCCTGCAAGGTCCTGTGTCTTGCTTCCCTTTGAGCGGAAAATGTTGACACAAATTGGTGCTCCTACAGGGTCCAACCACTCAAATAAACCAGACTTGGGCACCACATGTACCTAATAGGAAGTGCTAGGTCCTTTGCATCCTATGGCTCAGAGTATAATCATGTCGCTTGAATACGCGGGCCCTTCCGTCTTCGCACGTCAGGCTTTCAGTCCTCAGGCTGATTCACAACAGCGAAAAATTTCTTCGACGACCGCAAACAA
This sequence comes from Symbiodinium sp. CCMP2456, assembly GCA_905221635.1. Classification (NCBI taxonomy): domain Eukaryota; class Dinophyceae; order Suessiales; family Symbiodiniaceae; genus Symbiodinium; species Symbiodinium sp. CCMP2456. The sequence continues at coordinate 55,158 of CAJNDV010025614.1, read as the reverse complement.
AACATGCGTCAGCCATGTGTCAACGACAGCGCCAATATTATCCTTGAGAGTCCGCTCTGGTCGATGTCCGATGGGTTTTTAATCATCTTGTTGGAAACAGCATCAGTGAGGCCCGACAACGATGCTGACAACTCTACAAAAATAAGGCACTAAAGGATGTGGAGCCAGCTGCCCCCAAAACCTCAGGCCATACCATGGAATCCCGTAGCATCGGACAACTCTTTTGCGAAGCTGCCATATCACTTCTCCATGTAGGACCGTGCTGCGGCGTATTATGATGCAACTGGGTACATGCTCAAAGAAGCACCTGAGACCATGCCAACACAGTACGCAGATCCTCCTCTCCAACCTGTGATGAACGGCGTTTGTTCATTTCTACACTGCCCGTTAAACAGTGCCATTAGTACCACGTAAGCACAAACAACAGGAAACGGCAAACATTGTCGGACAAATGTCACGTACTGCATTTGAAAGTGGCATATATGGTTCTGAAATCACCAAATGCTGGCACTTTTTCGGGTTAGCGCATGTATCATGCAGATGCAACATCGTCCCAAGAGATGTTGCAGCCTCGATGGACTTGGAAACACATTATACTTCAGATCTTGCTGCGGGCTTCTGCCAAGTTTCCTTGAATATCGGTCGTACCCTGCATCCCAGCATTAAGGCTGTAGTCGTTTAGATTGACGGTTTCCGGCTACTTATGACGCCTGTGTTGGGAGAGGCTTTGAATAACGAACACATGTCGGTAAGGTACTGTTAACAAATGTGAACATGCTTACTTAGGAGATTCTGGTAGGGGATTTTCATTGTCATCACGCACCACGATCTGTGTACACCAGCATACCCCACATGTACACAGTACATCCGAACCTGTGGGTCGATCCGATGTCGAAACTGACTGACCTCGCAGATAACAGAGTCGCCTCGTGGTTTTTTTGACTCGGAAGGAGAATTCCAAAACCCGAAGGCTTTGTAGGCTTAGGGTAGTATGAACAGGAAAAATCGAAGCTCGCAGACCCGCGTGGTCAAGTTCAGACATGCAGCCTAAAGAAGTGCTGCTAGCATAGGCGTGCCCTATGCTGCGACAACGGCGAATTGCCTACGAAACGGAGTAGCTTTGGGGATTTCAGGCGTCGTCTTCGAGCAAAACTTGAACATGCAGAATGTCAGCAAGGCTTCAGGTCAACATTAGCATAAAGTATTACATGCAGTTATTATTGTGACAACGACGTGGACCACCGCGACGACGACCACGACGAACTGTTATCACTGACATCAGTAGCAAGAACAGCAACAGTGCTGCCAGAAATGGTTACATTGCTGCGGGACATAAGTTCGCATAATGAAATGTCGCTACACAGCACTGACTTTGGAAGTGACTTTGCATGCGAACAAGACTCCTTTTTTCCTGTAGTCTCCTAGTAGCTGTATAAAGAAACATCTCCTCCGCCACACTGCTCATGCGACAAGTATCTACGTGATGAACAGAAAAATCGCGGATCTGTGCTTACGGTTGTTGATGTAAAGACAGTAGCAACACCAGCAACGAGCGCAAACATCACAGACACGGAAACCTTGGTCACACACAATCCACCCTACCCCCTTCACAGAAAGGAAAACTAACCCTAGATCCTTTCTCTATATATGCACAAACATAAATACGCATACATGTACAAGTTACATATTATATATATATATATTTATATATATATATATATATTTATTTATATTTATATTTATATTTATATTTATATTTATATATATACATACATGGTGTGTATATATATATATATGTGTATGTAATTAATGTGTGATGTTATACTGTGTTTTCTTCAAATAAGTCATATTAGACCATACTAAGCTAAATTATGTCAAATTCGTTTGTTCTCTATTTTATATATTCTCATTTGTTGTGGGTTCATCTTATATTATATTTTATATATTTACTGCAATAGAAACTTCTATGTAATTATGTTGAGTTAAACTATATTTTATTGTAGTTTTTGCTCTATTCTGTTATATGATGTTATACGGTGTTGTACATACATTAACATACTTACACAACACTGTGTTACATTATACTGAATTTGTATATATTACCTGATATAATGTCATATCATGCTGTATTGCCTTATCTTCTATTATACTGCCTTATGTTAAACTGTGTATATCATACTACATTACATTGCAATACACCATCTGATATTACACTATATGGCAACATACTATTTGACTGTATTAGACATATTAGATTATAGCAAATCAGATCGCAACATCTTATACGTATGCATGCATGCATACATACGTACGTACATGCATGCATACATACATACATACATACATACATACATACATACATACATACATGCATATACACATACATACGTACATACATACATACATACATACATACATAAATACATACATACATACATACATACATACATACATACATACATACGTACCTACATATAAACACATGCGTACATACATGCATGCATTCATTTATACATACATACCTACATACATACATATTGATATCCTACCGTAGCCTACCCTAGCCTGCCGTACCCTACCGTACCCTGCTGTACCCTACGGTAGCCTACCGTAAACACATGCACAAACCATTATACCCTTCTGGTCAAGGCCAAAACAAGACTCCGAAAGAGAGTTTGTTTTCTCCTTCCAAAAACCTAAACCCTGAACCCTAAATGTTACTAAACCCTAAAGTCCCAAACTCTAAATCCCGAGCCCTGAAGGGAGCCAGAGGAAGGCAGCCTTCCCAAGCCAGGATCCGGATGGTCAGCAAGTCCTGGCTTTGGGCTGTCGGTGTTGGCGTTCAGGGTTTTGGGTTTTGGGTTTAGAGGTTTAGGGTTTAGGGAATCGGGTTTAGGGTTCTAGGTTTTAGGGTTTAGGGTTTAGGGTTAGGGGTACCCAGAGGCTCCAAAACGCCTTAATGAAGCAATAGACCTTAGATCTTATCAGGGGGTCTTAGTATGTTCTAAGGTATATTCCTTAATTAAAGGGTGTTCGAGTGTTCCTATGATGTTCTCAGGTATATTCCTTACTTAAGGGGTTTTTCCAAGGTTCCTATGATGTTCTAAGGTATATTCCTTAATTAAGGGGGGGTTTTCGAGTTTTAAGGAAGCTCGGGGTCTTCAAGGTGTGGGGCTTGGAGTCTTTAGGGTAAAGGGCTCAGGGTCTTGAGGGTATGGGGTTTAGGGCTTCGGGTTTAGGGTTGGGGTTTAGGGCGTAGGCCTTTGAGAGCTTACTGTACGGCTTTTTGGATTTAGGGTTCGGGGTTGAGGGCCAGTGTAGGGATTAGGGTCACTAGAGTTGTGTCTTGCCAAATTGGTAGGTCATAGGAGTTTCTGTCAGGGTGTCGGGGTGTTGCAGCTTAGGATTCTGGGCTTTTTCGGCTGGGCACTTTCTCTAAGGTTTAGGGTTTAGGGTTTAGGGTTGGGGTTTCATTGAACTTAAAAACTGATTAATTATTGGCGGAACTGAACGATAGTTACTTATAATCCCAATTGATGTGCTTGTCGCCAAACTTACCAAGTCCCATGATCCTCCGCGTAGGGCAGGCATGGCCGACATGTACGGAAGAAATCGAAACCACCGCTGGTTTCCCCAAACTCGCTGCTGCTCACCCTTTGCATTAGTTAGTTCTACAGTTCGCAAACGACGGGTGGAGAGTACCCTAAACCCTAAACCCTAAACCCTAAACCCTAAACCCTAAAGATGGGGTTTAGGGTTCAGCCTCAGTCTGAGCTTTCTGTTTCTTCTGGTCACCTGCGCGTTTAGCGCGTTTAGGGCTCGAGGCGTCGCTTGAGGACTCTCTAACGTTCTTCTCGGGATGCTGCAGGGTTGTGGGATGAAGGGTGGTTCCAGAATGGAAGGGCTAGGGAACCATAAACCCTAAAAACAAAAAACCCTAAACCCTAAACCCTAAAAACGCCTAAACACCCCTTAAAACCACCAAAAACCCTAAACCCCCAAAACCCCTAGAAACCCAAAACGCTAGACCCTAAGCCGTGTAGGGCTTATACAGCTTTTCGGGCCTTGGGGCTGCACCCTTAAACTCTGAACCCTAGGGGCTTTAGGGTTTAGGGTTTAGGGTTTAGGGGCGTCAATCTTAAGCCCCTAAGCCCCACCTTAACCCCAAAGATTAGGGTTTAAGGTTTAGGGCTCAGGGGACTTATGTAAAAGGAACAAAAGAGGAATCCTAAAACGGTAGGTTTTATGAAGTTCTGACAAGCCCCTAAATTCCTAAGACCCTTACAGGATCCCCTAAACCCTAATTACTAAACCCTAATTAAGCCCTAAACCCTAAACCCTAAACCCTAAACCCTAAACCCTAAACCCTAAACCCCTAAGCCCTAAACCCTAAACCTTTAGCCCTAAGCCCTCAGAGATGCTCTCTCCTTCAGACTCGGCCCATCGCTGCCCGCCTTCTTGCAGAGAACGGACCTGTTGGGACTATGGGTTTAGGGTTTAGGGTTTAGGGTTTAGGGTTTAGGGTTTAGGGTTTAGGGATACTAGAAATGGTTCTTCCTAATCCTCATTGGGTTTCATTATAGCAAAAAGGTAAACTTTTATCCAACAAGGACCCAGAGAAGATTCTAGGGACTTAGCGTGTAGAGTGGCTTTGAAGCTCCTTTGAGGTTGGCTAATGGTTCTTTCCCACACTCTGAACCCTAATCCCTAAATCTTAATCCTAATCCGAAACCCTGACCCCCTACAGCCCTAAATCCTGGGATTCTGACATGGAGTGCTGAGGGCTTCGGGCTCGGAGGTGCTGACGATAGTGTCTCTTCTTCTTGGTAAAGAAGGGGAGGGGCGGTCATCAGGGTTGGTAGGGCTCACAATTTAAGGGCTTGGGGAGGGCGACGGGGCTTACGATTGTTCAGCGGGTAACCAAAATAGAAGCGGGAACTTTCAAACTATGTATACATACATACATATATACAAACATACATACATACATACATACATACATACATACATACATCCATCTATGCATACATACATACATACACACGTACATACGTACATACATACATACATACATACATACATACATACATACATCCATGCATACATACATACATACATACATACATAAATAAATAAATACATACATACATCCATCCGTGCATGCATGTGCACGCATACATAGGTACATACATACATACATACACCGACGGCCAGACATACCTACACCACACACATGCTTTAAATGCGGACATCAATCAGCACCATCATGAGCATCAGCATTATCGTCATCATCATCACCATCACGAGCACATTCATGCTCACACTCATACTAAACAGCTTTGTCGTGAGCATCATCCTTGTCATCATCAACAACCACAAGATCGCAAGAGCCATCCTGACCTCTCATCTCTACTGTTGCAACTCAACCCTAAACCCTAAACTAGGGAATCGCTTGTGACTTGTGCTCCCTTGTGGGTGTGCCGCGCAACGCTCAGGCCGACACGTAGACCTCAGACCACTTTCAGATTAAGGTTTGGGAGTAGGGTTTGTCAGGGCTTTGGTAGGGTTGTCAGGGTGTAGGGCTATGGTTTGGAACAACCTCCAGTACAGAAAACGCACGTACTGTATATCTTTGCACACATACCCTGGGCGACCGATGATTTGATTTGTGCTTTGGGGCCTAGTGTCAAACCCAGCCGAAATCGGCACCGGCACAAGTAGCTAGTGAGGCTGTGGGTGTATATTCACCACCGCCTTCATCTTCATCATCAGAGAGCACCAGCAGCAGCAGCACCACCACCACCACCACCACACCGGCGACCATGAGCACGTCGAGACGACGAAGACGGCTACTACTTCGACGACGACGACTACTACTACTACTACTACTATCATGATGTGATGGTGTTTGGAGGGTGACGACAATGATGTTGATGGTGATCATGCTGATGATGCTGATGATGATGATGATTGTGATGATGATGCTGGTAATGTCAACGGCTGTGATGATGATGGTGATGAGGGTGATGTGGTGAAGATGAAGATGAGGACGAGGACCACGACAACGACGGGCTTGCTGCTGTCGGTGATAGTGGTGTCGACATGTATGTACGCTTGACAGTGAAAACACAGTGCGTGCATATAAATATATATATATATATAAGGTATATATATATATATATGTCAACACATATGTATGCACACACACTTCCTAAACTATATATATGTATAGTATATACAATAACATGTATTTGTACTAATTTTGTAAGCAAATCTGTATGATATCTTATATTGCAACTGACTACATACTTCAATAATCTCGCCAACATGTTTGAAACAAGCATAAACAGACTTTCCACTTTGAACCTTCTAGTTTTGGGAACGCCCGCCCCCCCCTTCTTAAAACGGATGAACACATAGAGTCATAGGCCACAGAAGGTGACCCGCACGGTACGGCCGGCCTATTTGTAGGCGTGGGTGTATACATAAATATATATATATATATAAATATATAAATATATATATATATACACATATACATATGTGTGTGTGTGTTGTATACGTAATGTGTGTATGTAAATATGCTTTGTGTATATACATGTATGTATGTATGCATGTATGTATGTGGGTTTATGCATGTATATTGGGTATGTATGTGTATGTATGTGTATGTATGTATATGTATGCATGTATGTATGTATCTATGTACGTATGTACATATGTACGCATGTACGCATGTACGTATGTATGTGCGTATGTGTATGTGTACATATATATATATATATACATATATAGATAGATAGATCGATAGATAGATAGATAGATAGATAGATCGATAGATAGATAGATAGATAGATAGAGAGATAGATAGAGAGATAGATAGAGAGATAGAGAGATAGATAGATAGATAGATAGATAGATAGATAGACAGATAGATATACACATGTATGTAGTATACATCATAGCAGTATATGTATATACCAATTTGTGTATGATTAT
>CAJNDV010025614.1:30381-41420 GCA_905221635.1 Symbiodinium sp. CCMP2456 | reverse complement strand
TGGCTTATACTTAGGATCCTACTAGGGAATCCCAAAAAGCAACTACTATGGGGCTGATGGGTAGGCTTTAAGGATTTTCCGGGGTTTGGGGGCTTTGGGCTCAGAGACTGGGGACATGATGATCTGCGAGTCATGCCCTTCAGGTAAAATATTTGGAATCCCTAGACCCCCTCAACTTAGGGTTTAGGGTTTTGGGTTTCGGGTTTAAGGCCTAGGGTTTAAGGTTAGAAGTATGGGCCTCGAATATGGACCCTTAGGCCTTTCTAGGGACCCTTAAGGGTACATACCCTATATAGTAGGTATATAAGGGTCCCAGGGTTAGGGCCCCATACTAGGGGCCCATGGGTTCAACCTTAGAATATAAGGAATCCCAAGACCCCCCAACTACCCTCTATTATAGAACCAGCTACCCACCATTAGGGACCAAAATGGCTCTATTCAAGGGCCCTAGCACCGGGGGTTCGTTGTAAGTGCTTCTGTGAGGGTGCTTTGAAAAGCCTCTTAAGGTTTAGGAGTTTAGGGCTTGGGGCTATTAGGGCTTCGGTTTTAGGAGTTTAGGGTTTGGGTGTAGGGATGTTCAGATTGGTGGGGTTTAACCGTCCCTTTTGTAATCGAGCCGTATTTCCGCAACCTTCAGGGGCAAAGTTAAAGGAAACTACAGGTAGGGAGTTTAGGGTATATGGCGCTTCTATAAGGCTTCCATAAGGTAGACAAACCGTCTATAAGATCCTATAACGGTAACTACCCACCTGAAATGTCCTAGACAAAAAAGGTAGGAAACAGTGAGAACATAACGGAATCCTGAAGGCGCTCCAGTCTGGACACGACCCCTGGAACCTCCAAATTTGAATACTACATTTAGGGCTTAGGGGGTTTAGGGGGTTTAGGGTTTAGGGCTTAGGGGTTCGGGTTTAGGGGTTAGGGTTTAGGGTTTAGGGTTTGATCATCCCTTCGCCCAGAAGCCTGAACCCAATTGCCAGTGTAGATCCACCAGGAGAGCACCGGGGGATAACAGGAGACCACTAGACTACGTTGATGATATAAACCCTGCATTACCCAGAAAAAATAAATACCATGATTCTCTTAGTTGAGGGTTCTTTAGGCAATGCAGGATTTATATCATCAACCGTAGGACACCACGCCCAAAATGCTTCCCCTCATCAACTCCAGAAGTTATGGCCCCACTGTATGCGCCATATTTGATGAGCACAGGGAAGATTGCATCCATTGGATGGCGTTGGCGCAAAGCCTTTCTGCCAGATTGGAAGCGGAGAGCAACCGTCCTCCAAGCTTCAAAGCTGGAGCATCCTGTCTGGGCTTGTTCATACCGTGCAACCCTGGCAGGGTCCTGCTCTGCATAAGTTGCAAGTCTCTCCAAGTCTTTCTGTTTACGATCCGTCCAGACAACATGATCCAAGTTGTCACCTTTGCGTCTCGGGCGCAAGTTGAAAATGCCGAATGCCTGCATGAGATCGTATTCCGGGAACTCCGCGCGTATGGTCTGAACTGCCAGGACGACGTACCGTTGCATGATCTCACAGCATCTCTGCAGTAGCTCGGGGGGTGACTCGCACGGACCCCCCGAACTGGCGGTATTCAGAGACACCTCACCCACACGAGCAATTTCGCCACGGTACGTACAACACAGTTGGGAGGGGGCGGGGGGTAAATGCCAAAATCTCTGTAATCCTAGTACCCAACCCTCATGACTAAAAACCCTAAACATCAGAAATCCTAAACACTCGAACCCTAAATCCTAAACCGCTTTTGCCCTAAACACCCAAACCCAAACCGTCTTAAAGCCCTCACATAAATCTCATTATCCTAAAAGCCCAAACCCGGCCAACGCCACAACCATCCAAACCCTAAACCCTACAACACTCTAAAGACCCAAACCCTAAACCCCACAGAACCCTAAAGACCTAAACCCTAAACCCTAAACCCTAAAACCAGAACCTGAAATCTGTCCCCATCGAATGCCCGCTTTGGAATGCAAGGCGCTTTCTGGAGCGCCAGCTTCCTTAAGCGTTTCTGGGTTTAGGGCTCAGGCTTCTCACAAAAGGGTTTAGGGTTTAGGGCTCAGGCTTCTAATACAAGAGTCCTTCACACGTAGAAACAAGGTCTCACCTGGTTGTGCAGTGTTTCTGGTACATTTGCAATATGCTTTGGCCCTAAAGTACCTACATAGGGATTACCTTGCAGCCTAAGTATATGCCTAAACCCTAAACCCTAAACCCTAAACCTACTGTTTCTGCCATTTGGGAGTTTCCGAAAATTAGGGGTACCTTCTTTTGGGGTCCTTATAATATGGATCCTACTATTTTGGGTACTATATTAGGGTCCCCTATGTTCGGAAACCCCCATTTCGAGCCATCGGGTAAGGCTCTCAGGAACTTCCTGAAGATTCTCCTGGTTTGATGCCCCCCAAGTTCCTCGAATTTAGGGTTTAGGGCTTCATGTAGGGGCCTTAATAATTACAATAGGGTTTTGGGGGGTTTAGGGTTTAGGGTTTAGGGTTTAGGGTGTAGGGGGCCCATGATACTATGATTATAGTAAGGAGCCCTAAGGAATAACATAAGCAATTATTTAGGCTTCGAAGTAAGGGTTGTTGAGGTTCAGGCAGCCGAGGAGTCACACATTTGGTAGAGGGGCATGATTTCATGACGCCGGGCTTAGGGGATAAATTCTACTGTGGCCGTACTATGGCTTTCGACAAGGATTTCGGTGCTATTTTGTACTACTGTATAGGAGAGCTTGGGGAACAATATTATTGATTATAATGTAGGGGCCTAGATAATTGCCAATACTGCTTTGGGCGGTCCTTAGTATAATTCTACTATAAAGGAGCCCGATACCCTATCCTTAATATTGAGGCCCCTGTATTACTCATCGCTCCATGAATTGACGCCTGTCGAACACAGGCAATTGACTGGGAGTCTGTTATAAGCTGCGTCTGCTCCTGCAGAGCCCAACGCTATGAACCCCAAGTCTTCGAAGGATCTAGACGAGATGTCTGATGAATGGAGGGGAAAATCCAGCGTTGCACCTTCAAGAAGAAACAGAAGAAACCCTAAACCCTAAACGCTAAACCCTAAACACTAAACCCCTAAACCCTAAACCCCTAAACCCCTAAACCCGAAACCTGAAACCCGAAACCCTAAACCCTAAACCCTTGACCCTAAACTTCAAGTCCGGCCGGATGCCCTAGGACCTTCTGTAGGAGACCCAGAGAGGAAGAACCCCCAATGTATTTTGAGCCGGTTCTACTTCGGGGTTTAGGGTTTAGGGATTCGGGGCTTGCAGGAATCGGAACTGCAACTCGTACAGTCTCTAGGGTTAAGGGCTTTAGGGTGTAAGAGTCTATAGGGTTTAAGGGTTCAGGGGTTTAGGGTTTAGTATTCACAGCACCACAACATACACTTGAGGGGCTTGCTCTGTGACTGGGGCTTTAGGCGTCTGATGGTGGCGCGAATAACTGGGGATTCCGGGTTACTGTAATTAAGGGGGATCCCCTGAAGAGTTGTATAGGGGATTCCGGGTTACTGCAGTTAAGGGGGATCATAGGTCATAGGGTTCCGATAGGAGTCCTATAGGGGGTTTCCGTACATTCTCTTATATCCGAGGCCTTACATCCCTGAACCCTAAACCCTCACCCTAAACCCTAAACCCAAACCCCAAACCCCAAACCCTAAACCCTACTCTCGGGGCTTGAAGAGCGGAGCTCTGAAACGCAGAATCACAGCTCTGGGGTTACACTCGCAAGCCCACTGCAACTTACAAAAACATCAGCTAGCTTAAAGTTTAAAACTACCCAGAGAGCCCAATAAGCCTTCATTAAGGAATGTACCTTAGATTATAGGGGCCTTAATGTTGTGGTTTAAGGTATATTCCTTAATTAAGGGTGATTTTTGAACCCTAAACCCTAAACCCTAAACCCTATTGGCCTCCCTGGGTATTGCAAAAACAATCAACCAAGGAACCTGTAGCTGCAACTCAGCTCCGAAGCCCTCCACTCCAGCATCCTAAACCCTAAACCCGAAACCCTGAGCATCCCCTTGACAAACAAGGGCACCCTTTTAGGGAATTAGGGTTTAGGGTCTAGGGGTTTAAGGTTTAGGGGTTTAGGGTCTAGGGGTTTAGAGTTTAGGGTTTAGTCTTTGTCCCAGCATTTAGGAACTCCCCAAACAAAACACTACCTGAGACCTGGAAAACTTGAGAGAAACCCTAAGGCTCAAATAGCCCAAAGGCCTTATACATTCTGGTCTTTGGGCCCGAAAACCTTAGCATATGAGTCCTTAGAGCCTTTGGGAAAGCCCAATTCACTTCCAAGGTGCATCGCGCCGTAGTATGCGCCTGCACAGGGGCTTCTTCCTTTGCGAGCCTAGAGACTGGAATCATGCTGTTGATGATAGCAATCCAAATGGGTAGTTCTCTAAATTTGGGTCCCTTTTTGGGTCCCCAATATAGTACGGCACCCTCATAATATGGACCCTAAAAGGGACCCTAATTTAGAAAACTACCCAAATGGAGGATAGCAATCCAAACACCCTAAGGCTCCATGTACCCATATAGTAGATACTTAGGCCTTAAAGTACCTATATAGGGACTCCTTTAAGGCTTAAGTATCTACTATATGGGTACATGGAGCCTTTGGGACAGAGAAGGGGGCATCCCTTGTGGCCACAGGCACGGTCTGTCTGCTCATGCCTGTCAACTCCCCAAAGGCTCCACACGATGTCGGGTTGGAGGTTTAGGGCTCAGGGTTTCGGTTTAGGGTTTAGGGTTTAGGGTTTAGGCTTTGGGTTTGGAGTCCAGGATTTCCGGATCAGGCTTGACTTACGTCGTAGTGTGCGGGACTTTCTGGATTTGCTCCTAGGTTCGTGAGTGACCACCTGAAAAATTAGGGTGCCCTTCTCTCCCATTTCTCTGAACCCTCACTCTAGACCAGCTGACCAAGCTCTAGTCCAGAGTTTAGGGTTTAGGGCTAGGGGTTTAGGTGTTTAGTTTAGGGTTTAGCGGTTTAGGGTTTTAGGGGTTTAGGGGTTTAGGGTGTAGGGTGTAGGGGTTTAGGGTTAAGTGCTTTAGGGGTTTAGTGCTTATGGGGTTTAGGGGTTTGTGGGTTTAGGGTTTGGGGGGGTTTAGACAGTAGAAGCGCAAGAGTTGGAACCCCAATAGCCTCAATCCTTAAGAGTAATGGATACCTTACCCGACCAAAACCTACTTTTTTGTAGGGCCCCTACAAATTCCGTATTAGGTTCTATAATGAGAACCTACACAAATGTCGGTTTTGGTAGGTTGAGGTAGTGAATCCCAACACTAACTGTCCTTAGTCCGGTTTCCAAGTTTTTAGGGCTTACTATATCTTTCAAAAAAGGACATGGCCCTAGCAAAAAAATACATTTACCCTCTCTGGTACCTTGGTTACAAAAATAATTGGAGGATCATGGGACGTAGTACGTATAGCTACAAGTACCTCAATTGGGGCTATATGTACTTAGAAGTCTGGTTTCCTTAATGATACCCCTACAGTTACTAAGTCCCACAAGCCTTTAAGTAGGTAAACCCCGTATCCTCAAGTCCCATGATCTATTTAAAGAGCCTATAGACCCCTTTACTTACATGCTTCATCTGAAACCTAAAACCCTAAGCCCTAAACCTTAAAACCCTAAACCTTAAAACCTAGATCCCAAGGCTCTCGGATCCTTCAACCCTTCATCCGAGGGTTTAGAGTTTAGGGCTTAGGGATTAGGGTTTAGGATTTAAGGGTTTCGGGTTTAGGGCTTATTCATCCCCTTGCCTCGTAGAAGCAGCGACGAAACGACTCGCTGAAGAAGCCTGGAACTTAAGTGGTGCGGTCCCCCTTCGCTTTTTTGACTACGTATACATATATATATATATATAGAGAGAGAGAGATGTATGTACAAACCCATGGAAATACCGAGGCGTATACATATATATATATATATACACATGTATGTATGCATGCATGCATGCATGCATGCATGCATGCATGCATGTATGTATGTATGTATGTATGTGTATACATGTATATGTATATATATGTATGTATACAGATACATATGTATACAATGTACACGAAATACACAACAATAAGTCATATAACCATAAATGTGTGTGTATATATATATCCATATTACAAGCTGCGTATATATATATATATATACATAAATAAATAAATAAATAAATATAAATATATATATATATATATATGCATACGTATACATGCTTTATACAGGAGTTACTGTAATGGCGCCTGCAAGGGGGTCTTATATGGAGTTCCTCAAGCGTTCCTTCCTGAGCTCTTTGTAGGGCTCCTATACAGGTTCCAGTGGGTGCTCTTTTACGATAAACCTCGAACCAGGGCTCCTACACGTTTCTTTCTGGGTTCGGGGTTCAGGCATTACACGAGCGAGCCCCCTACGCTCCAGTGGAGGAATGTATCTAATCATACAAGGCTTGTGAAACCCCTACCATTGGGCTACTTGGGCACCTCCACATCAAGGGCCAAGGCGCAAATGCTGCGAGGACTTCGTTTCGTTGTTGTAGGCGTTCACCGGAACCTGGGATTTTCTGAAATTACTAAGGGACAGGGTCCAGAACGCATGGAAGCTTTTGTTGGATCGTGGACTCGTACCTCAAGGAGTATAATGTCATGACTAGTAAGTACTTCTTGGACATGTTCAGGGTAGTCGACACCCTAAGACCTGGGTCCTAAAAACTGAAACTGCAAGATATTTTTGTTTTGGATCCCTCGGGCGCCCAGAAATGTTGCCGTAGGCCCAAATGGCCGAGAATAAGTATTTCGAATTAGGGTTTAAGTATCTCAATAGCCTTCCGAATTTAAAATGGTGGTAGTACTATTGCGTTTACTACAGCGGGCCTTCTGGACAGAGTTTAGGACGTTTAGGGCTGTACGGTTGCGAGAGGTGCCGGACGTTCAGGGCTTCAGAAAGAGAGTCCACATATAGGGTTTAGGGTTTAGGGGTTGGTGTTTAGGGGTTTAGGGTTCAGGGGTTTAGGGGGTTCAGGGTTTCGGGGCTTAGTACTAACTAATATCATTGAACTAGGCCTGCCCAAAACATTATTACGATGGTCTTTGTCTTTTGCGGCCACTTCCATACTGGTAGTGTATATGGACCTTCTGGGGTCAGAGTTTTTGCGAGTGGTGGCACCGGGAAGTCCTTGTTGCACCCCTAGTTTCGACTATGTCGGTACTTAGGACCCGTTGAGCAACCAGGGTGCCACGCTCTAGTGGAAACAACTAAGAGACCCCTAATAGTATAGTATAGTAATTATTCAGACCTCTATACATAAGAGAAATAGGGCTCGAGGGTACTAACCCCCACTTAAGCCCGAACCCTAAACCCTAAACCTAAACCCAAAACGTCCCAAAACCCCCCAACCCAAAACACAAGACCCTAAACCCCACTTTAAGCCCATTACTACGCCCGACTCCTTCTTCAAGCAGGGCCTAAATAAGGCCCCCAAGCCCAAATCAATTACTCTGGGGTCTTGGGTTTAGGAATTAGGGTTTAGGGATTAGGGTTTTTCAGAAGATTAGGGTTTAGGGATTAGGCTTTAGGGACTAGGGTTTAGGGGTTAATAAGGTTTAGGGATTAGGGTTTAGGGATTAGGGTTCAGGGCTTAATATGGTTTAGGGATTAGGGTTTTGGGATTAGGGTTCAGGGGTTAATATGGTTTAGGGATTAGGGTTTAGGGATTAGGGTTTAGGGATTAGGGTTCAGGGGTTACTAAGGTTTAGGGATTAGGGTTTAAGAGTCTGAGGTTTGGGGTGGAAGGTGTAGGGTCTCAGAAATAGACTCGTAGGGTTTAGGTATTAGAGTTAAAAGGGCCTAAGAGTCTAAGGCTTGGGGCTTAAGGTTTAGGGTCTAAGAGTCTAGGGTTCAGGGTTTAAGGAAAAGCTCAAGGCAGTCTCGTCGAAGAGGCCGCAGAGGCGTAGATCAGGTTGACCGGATGTTTGGAGGACGACCATTGCAGCAGGTCATGCCCAAGACCTTGTCAAGTCAGAAGGGCGAAATCCCATCCAAGTTGGTTCTTAATTCAGACTTTAAGCCCTTAATTCAAGCGGCCGCCATGGCCCTTCATTGAGGATCTCCACTATAGACACTATAGTTTGAAGATGTTAAACAAGTTGCTGTCAAGCGAAAGATGATGGCATATAGGCTTGCCAGGTGTAATTGTGAAGTTGAAAGGCTTCGGCAACAGGGATAGGTCTGAATACTTAGGAAGAACATTCCGTCATAGTCCCAGAAAGTTTCAGTCTAAATAGGTTCTGCCTGTATGTATATATATATATATATGTATGCTTATACCTGTATATTCGTACATACGCATTATAAAATGTACATGTGTGTGTATATATATATATATATATAAATATACATGCATACATACATCCCTACATACATACGTACACATATACATACTCCCACAGTGCATATCACATGGGGACAAATGACTTCCTTTATACCTTCGGGTACCAAGATATTTCTGGCTATGCCCTACGCCCTTCGTGAACCCTATAAAACCTACATGTCTAGGGCTCCTTACTGTTGATTTTTGGTTGCGGGGCCTAAACCCTAAACCCTAAACCCGAGCCTGATCTCTATATGAGCCCTTAAAAAACCCCAAACCCTAAACCACCCTAAACCCTTCTAAAAAGGTAGGCTCTTTGAGGCTAAGGTCGACTCTGAAGCGTAGACCCTTAACCCTAGACCGTAAAGCCTCAAAGCGTCTGCTCAGAGCCCCCTATAGGCCAGGGTTCCGGGCCTTGAATTAAGGGTTTAGGGTTTAGGGGTTTAGGGGTTTAAGGGTGTGGGGTTTAGGGTTTAGGGTTTGGGGGTTTAGGGTTTTAGGGGTTTAGGGTCTAGGGTATTTTAAACCTAAAGGATCGCAAGTAGACAACTTGGAAATCATAATCTTCGTTGGAGACCATCGGCGGTGCGGCTAGTGTTCGGCTTTGGGCAGACTTCTACATGGAAGCACGCGGCAATGAATGCAATAGTGCGGTTCAGCTTGTCCTCCTGGTGCCTACTTGGTACCCTAAACCCTGAACGCCGAACCCTAAACCCCAGGTGCAAACCCTCTGTAAATCCTCAGCACCTGTTGCACTCTGTTGGCTCTTGTCACTGTCGCATATTATTACAGTGCAGGCTTCTAGCAGACGTGTGACGCCGGAACCCTGGCCCTGCTGATTGAGCAATGCATACGCTTGAGATTTCTCTTGATTCATCGACCAGAAGGCAGATCTTGCAAAGCCCCACGCCCTGAACCACCTCTAGATCGGGTAAGGTAGCATGTTCGAATGGGCTTTAACTGGGTGGTTTGAGAACCGCGGAGAAGTACAACCTACTCATGATGATTGAAATGCTCTGTTCCAACTTCTATATGCTCCCGGCGAACTTTGTAGGGCACAGCACCTTTAAGAGCTTGCCGTTAGGTTTGAGAAGAATGCAAACTATCCTAATTGTTCAGGCATTTGCACTCCCTTACTAAACCCCCGCTGTCGTTAGGAAGATGCCAAAAAACATGAAGGCACCCTGAGCACATGTCTTCGAGGGTTTGTAGGGTTTCGGCAAGTTTAGGGTTTAGGGGTGATTCAAAGATATATACCCTTAGGGTCCAAGCGACCAACGATGTGGCTTTAGGATCCCAAGACCCTTTGAGAGGATAGTAACTGGGCACTTGGAACCTTAGGTTTAAGGGATGGTTGCCTACCAGTCTGGGCCCCAGGATGCAGGACTCACTATCTAGGGCCTGTGAAGCTTTTGGGTTTTAGGGTTTAGGGTTTGCGGTTTCAGGGTTTTGGGCTTTAGTGTTTAGGGTTACAGGTGTGACGAGTAATATTGTGACAAGATCTGTCTCAAGGCTTGCGATGGTCACAACCCTTTGGCACCTCGCGTTGGCACATCCAGGACTGCCACGGTGCGAAGCTTGGCCAGATGCTTCCTTACTTGGACGGTCGTGGGACCTAGTAATAAGAATGGATACACGTACTTTGATTGGGATAGTTAAAAGTACAGTTACCCTAAAAATAACCCGAGTTGCCAAGTCCCATGATCCTTCAAGTACTGGGAAACCCGCACCGCAGAACTTGCAGCCTGCGAAATTTCTGGAAATTAGCTAGAGCCTTGCCAATCCCAAACCGGCCTAAGTCCCTACATGGGGAACCAAACCATAATGGTATTTCCTACTATAGTAACCCTACTTACTACTGCTTACATAAAACACTTAGGAACCCTTCGGAAAGTTATACCCTAAACCCTAAATCCTCAAGCACTGGTCAGGGCCTGGACCTGACCTACGGTTGCTCGTAGCAGGATCATATCACTGCGTGGAGCTTGCAGAAACCTAAAACACCAACCCGAAATAGCTTTAAGCAGCAAGAAAAGTAGTGGTATATTGCTCCCGCAGAGGGGGCCGCTGCGCAACCAGAAACCCACATGACGAGTTCATGGATTGAAAAAGTGAAAACAACTGAACCAAAAGGGACAGTTGAACAATCCCACCCTCTGACTTGAAGACACATCCTGAAGTATTCTGGACCCTGTTCCGCACAAGCACACCCTAGCAACCCTTCAACCATACACCCACACCCTAAACCCTGAAACCTAAATTCACTAAAGCCCAAGCCCTACAGACCGCCGAAGCCCACATGGAAGGGGCCCAGGGTTCCCGCCAGGAGGCTCCAAAACTTGACGGACCGTGTTCCGAACCTCCTCATGCGCTGTTCAGGGCGCAGGGGTTTAAACCCAATAGCCCTCTACCCCAAGCCCCAAACCCTAAACTCTAAACCCTAAACCCCTAAACCCTAAACCCTGAACACTAAACTACTTTCCCCCCACAACCTTCAAACCGTCAACTATCAGGTTCCTAGGACTCGTAGTTCAGGGCCTGTAGGGCCAACATACCATCCCATGTTTCGGGTTTCGGGTTTAGGGCCAACATACGGTCCATGATATGAGCGGCTGACTAAACCTATGGTTCGACGTAAAGCC